>JAMWET010005492.1:0-20000 GCA_024036415.1 Prochilodus magdalenae
TACCACCCCACTGATATTCAGGTGTCCCGTGAAGTACCTACCTTCTCTAAATCAGATGTGCAAATTGAGTTGGAGCCGGCTGGAGAGTCTCACAGTGCCCGCATGGGTACCCCTGCCCTCTAGTGAAAGTGTAGATCTTGTTTCCTTGTTGCTCAGGTGTTGGAAAGCACTACTACTGAAGGAACGAGCTCTGGACACAAGTTCATTAAGTCTTTCCCACCCATCACATTTACACGCATATTAGGGGTAGCTGCAGTCTACTATTTCCACAAATTATTCAACCACTTGGCTCCTCTCATAAGTGAGGTTCTGGTGTAGATAAAGTGCTGCTAGTAGATCAAACATCACACCAAATATACTGGCAATTTAGGAATTGTATTCATGAACTTACCCAGCCATCATGCGTCAACTTTATCCTATCAAAACCACCACAGTAGCCCTTTTATACCAGCTGCACTGTAAGCAGTACCAGGCGTGCATTAGCACTGTGTGTACTTTGATTTGCCTCCTCTCCACACAAGTGGGGGTGTGAATGACGAGACTGTCCATATGAGTAGATTATGTGTGTGGTCTGTGAAGTAGTGGGGAAGGCAAAACAGGCACCCTGTTGTCAGTCCTATATAAAATTACTAGGAGACCACCTGGGACTATTTGGCATGTTCACACACTGTGAATACTTGGACTGTGCGACGGACCTTGACAAGGTTAGGTCCTGTTTGTTTTCTAAGAGCAGGCTTAATTGTTAATCATTATGCTGTGTGTGGTCGGGACTGTACGAATGCTAATGCAAAAGACAGAGATTTCAAAGAGAGGAAGAGAGATGAGTAGTTGTGAAATGCACACTGGTGTACTAGTGACTCTTCTTCACTGCCAGTTTTTTGGCCCATAGCAGAATGTTCCCAATGGCCATCTACGGTAGCTTAAAAACTACGTTGGTGCTTTAACTGCGCTCTTTTATTTTTCACTCTGTGCAATACTGTAAAGCCAACTCGACCCTTATATTGGCACAGCCCGCAAGTATATGAATGTGTTTAAAGAATCCAGCTTTTAGGCACACCTGATAAAACGAAAATCTTTTTGATTTCATCTTTCCGGGTGGGTCCCCCTAGCGCTCTTCTCCTTCAGCTCCTGATGCACTGAAGTCTTCTCCCACAATGCCTATTGATCTAATCTATACTTTTGAAGTACATGTTTTTGTTAAAAAAGCATAAACGAGTATTAATGTTATCAGTAAAGGGATTTTCGTGCAACGTACGCCCTTACGAACACTAGAATATCCCTTAAAGCACCTCTACTACTTAGCTAAAGAGTGGATACACACAATACAAACTAAAACAGTCACATTGGCCCCCTCTCCTTCTGAAACGGCCCGTCTTCGGTGGTGGGGAGAAAGGAGCTCTACCCATGGACTTCTTGTCAACTGTGACCAGACAGAGAGGAACTAAGGTGTCCTTCGGCAACGCAGATACCCCTGAAGCCCAGAGGAGTGTATGAACAGACCCAAACCAGACATTGCAGGAAAACAGGTGCACAAGCTGTCCACGAACGCTGAGGAAATCCATTCACTTAGCGACAGAGGGCCGTAGCAACATCATCAGGAGTATCACATTTGAGTTTCTGTTTCACATCTGTAGTGTGTGAGTCAGGCTGGCTCTGCATGGTGAAACTTCAAGCAACTATTAGCTATCCCAAGTTAGCGCTAACTATCCCCGCTAATGCCAACATCTGATGAAACGGCTAACACCTAACATCTGTTTTAATGGCTGGTTGTGCCTAGCATTGATGCTTCCTTTTCGCCTGCTGTCTTTGATCTGTGAAGCTAGATTAATTTCTCCCTCCATGAAAGACTGATATGAATCTAAACGAATCAAAAGAATGATAAATTTGCTGCAAATATGTGTAAATCACCTGGCATATGACTTGTATATCCAGACTAACCTGACCTTAGTCTCAACTGCTACCCTTGCCCAACACAGTGCCTCGTAGCCAACATCTCGGACCGTTCTGTACTTTGCTATACGCTCATGACAACTGGTTCGTGGCCAGAAAGTGGCAAAGGGGCGTGGCACTGCATAATGAACTACACTGAGCTGAACATTCGTGTCCCGCCAGTGATGTGCTCATGGATGAGCACGTTCAACAGGAGGCGTCCATCTTCAAATGAGCCAAAATGTTGAAAGTTCAAACTATTTGCCGTTTAATACGTGCAGGAGATCTGGAACGCGGGAAACACTACAGATAGCCCAGATACTTTATAATAGTACATGTTCATAACGGAAAGAGGAAACACGTGCAAGTCTTCTCGCACTGAATCGCTGTCTGTGACGATCCCTCTGTGTTGAGCACAGATGCTGAAAGAGTTGGTTCTGGATTGTAAGATTGCACTTGAAGAACATCTTCCACCATGTTGCATTTCTCCGGGGTCCGACAACTTCTGCTGACAGACTAAGGACCGCCCACATCCAGATACGTAATGGCTCGACTCTCAAACCAGTGGAAAAGGGGGCCCATTCTAAAAGGGTTCAGTAGAGCCTGGGAACCAGCATGAGCAAGAGCACTGGCACAGTGTTGGTGGAAAAGAGGTATCAGTCTTCGGGAAGCGATGAAGAAGGCATCATGGAGTGCTTTGACTGTCCTACAAGATTTTGGCCCAAAATGAACGCTGGATGGAAATAAATGAACCGATGCCAAGGTGAATGTGTGCCAATTCTAAGTTATCATAAAGGTGCCCCGTTTTATGTTTATGAGAGCATGAAAGTTTCACCATGTTAATCCAGACTTAAAATCCAGGCTTAGGACGGGTCAGATGCATATGCATGTTGTTTACAACCTGACTAGCTTCTATTAGCTACAACAGCTACAGAACAGCTCCGTAGCTTGCAGCTCAAACTCACTGCCATGAATGGAAATTTGCTAACATTCCAATAAAGCTTTTCCAATTAGCAACCGCCATCTGAAGGGAACGCATTTGTCGGGAGGGAACGGATAGATCAACCCCCATTCAAATGGAACAGCCGCGTAATCCCCTCGAAAACCGGAACCTTTCTGACCCAAACCCTAACTTGTGTTTCTGTTGGAACTGTTGACTGACTGGCTCATACCTTAAAAGTAACACTGGTTGTTTTTAAAGCCGGTCCGTGTATATCTCTCTCTGGCTGCAGAGTTATTTTAGTTATAACCTCTTCTAGAGTGACGTCCTTTCGCAGTGTCTTCTCCATAATTAAAGTTTCAACAAAAGTTTTTTTTGTTCATGATTTCATACGAGTCTGTAGTTCAGTCTCTGTCGTGTGAGGCTATGAGGGGAAGGAGAGCAGATATCGGAGGTGAAGCCTGCCCTCAGGGGTCATATCAGGTCTAAAGAGGGCGGGGCTAAGCAGGGGGGTTTGGATAATGTGCGGTTGGCCCGGGGTGTGGCGAAGGGTCGAAGGTTGGTTGCCATGGTGCACAGGGTCGCGGGGGTCAGCGGCGAAGATAGAAGCCAGCGGTCAAGGTTTTTGGACAGCTCCTTCTGAGGGCTAATTTGGTCTGAGAGAGAAAAACAAAAACAGAAACATGATTGATGAATGAAGGTCAATACAACAGTCAATCTGAAGCCAATGAACATCACGGCCTCTAGTTTAGCGACTGTACTCTGTGCAGGGGTGGGACGCAGGGAACAGCGGAGGCTGCATAGCTGCTGTTAGTGCAATAATCGTGTAAGTGTTGTGTGTTGGCGTTTGTGGGCTTGGATTTTACTAATGTTGAGCACCTTGCAGCGCTAGTATTAAAAGCAGGCCATGAAGCTGCATTGGGGCTCAGAGGATGGTTCAATAAGAACTACCTTTAACATGGCAGCAGACAGTAGTTATACGGAGCACACATGTCTTGAGCAGGAGCTTTTTACCTACAGAGTAAAAGTGTTTATACACTCTTGGAACGAATGTACACATACGTGAAAAGACATGGGAAACATTATGGTGTTATGTAGTTAATGTGACTTTGCCGACTGCATCATCATTTTACAGTCTATTTCCTTAGCAGACTAAAATAACCCCCTGCCGGATGCTTTTGAGGGGGAAAGAAACTGCTTGTCTGTACATCACCTCATTTTCTGCCATTACGCTCGATAATGATGACTTTGTTATTTTATAGCACCTCTTTTAGAAAAACGTACTTGTGCAAAGCTCAAGAATTCAATAGAGTGACCATCCGTAAGGCTTTATCAGCAGATCCACCTCAACGCCACTGATGCATAGTAGAAGAGAAATCTACTCAACTTCCAACAACTTTTAGTGAAGCTTACTAGTGGGGTTTTTCACAATTTGAGTGACCCCAAGCACTAAAATGATTCTAATGCATATCTATATGATTTTAAGGGCCCGAATTGTTTATCATTTGTCTTGTTAAGCTGATAGACCAATTAATATCTCTGGAAAAGTCTGGAACAGCTTCTGAATACAGTAAAAGGGAAATCCATGGTCCTTGTAGTTTATTAACTGAATTCAAGTCAATCAAGCTATAATATTGAATCAGCAAATGAAAAATCAGAAGTTATGATCATGATGTTTGACTATAGCGAAATAGTATAAGTGTAGTGTTTTAAAAAAATCAGTGGACATGATTATTTATAAACTGATCAATTTTGAAACTGAATATGGTTTGCTGTCCAAAGAAAACACAAGTATATCCACAAAATTGTCCACCTTTACAGGAGAGGCCTGAAAAACCTCACTTTAACTTGTGTAAGTCAATGGAACCGACGTCTTTCCAAACAGTTTTGTGCCACTTCTGTTGTACATGCTTCATGAAATCTTTACTCAGTGTAAAAGGCAGTTGCTGTGTTCAATGATGCAAAGTAAAAATGGAACAAAGTGAGATAACACTGTTTCGTTGGACAGTTGAAAACTATATCAAACGTTGTGATATTACATAAAAATCAGATATTTTAAATGAGATGTTTTATATATCACTTTACTATCCTTACTCCTAATCCATACATTACCTGCAGGGTGGACAGAGTAGTATAAACTACATTCACAGTAAAGCCAACACTTAATCAATTTGTTTTCATGGCTAAAGAAATTGTAACAAATGAGCCCTGTAAATCAATTGATTATTAAAACCATTTAAAGGCAGTAATTTCATAACCTGAGCTTTTTAAATTTTTTTATTTTCATTTTATACATTTTTTTGTTTGTTTTGTCTTTGTATTGTATAGAAGCCAGTATTAACAGGCTTATAGCACTAACCTGGATATAAGACACTACCACTACAATTAGCTTACAGTCCTACAGATTTTCAGTCAATATCATTTTGATTTATGTTCTTTCTATTCGTTAGTGTCTTTAATTATAATTAATAACCTTGAAAACCTAAACCTATCAAAACACTAATAGCTGTAGTTTTATACATCACTGTTCTAGAAAAAAGAGATTTTGACCATCCTGCCTTCATCAGAGATGACCTTTTGGGGTTTGGTCTTAAATGACCTCCGTCTCAACAGTGAGGAGTTACTGTGTTGAGGCTGTAGGGGTGATGACAACTCCCCCCAAGGACGGAGCGCCCCGGCCCGACAGACACCAGGCCAACCCTGCATTCTTACAAAGAGAGATAAAGGGGTTGGTGGTGCAGTGATAGTGTGAGTGAGTCTAGCAATGGGCAAACGGTTTTAGTAGTTCTGAGTTTCAATTGTTTGTAATTTCTGGTAACTGCACAGTATGTGGACCTTCAGATACGCAGACTGTTGTTACCTGGCACACATCCAGTTCTTCAGACATCTACATATGTACACACTTAAGTTCTTTTAACTTGCGTGGTCCATTAGCTGGAATATTTTAAACAACCTCACGTATCAAACATGGTAATAGTTAAGATCTTCCTAAGAACATAATTACACACATGCTCCGACAGAGCCAGCTACAGAGCCCTAGCAACCACCTTATCAGACCTGGGACCAGGTATTTAACCCTGGTTAGTATACATAACATTTACCTGACGCTCTTTCATAGTGCCTTACAAGGTTAATTAATATGTTCTAAGCACAGGGCAATGTACTGTTAGGAGTCTTGGCCAGGACTCTTTATTATTTGTTTATGTGGTGGCTCCTACTGCAAGTTAGTGTGGTATCCGCTGAGCTAAACTAACCACTACCATCACTGTGTCAATATGTGCGACTGCGCCACTATGAACACCAAATATGACCGACAGCTTTCCATCCTGGTCAGATGCGCTATGTAAGACCCTGTCAGACCAACAATAAGCAGGGTGGAGAGAAGACAGTCACGTGTGGCCTAATAAAATCAGCACCTAGGTCTTTCAGCAGCTGCTATTGATGAACTACTAGCAGTGGTCCAACTGGTTTCACACTGGGGTCAAACGCGTGACAAGATTCATTCAGACTTTCCTGTCTGCTTCTCATTGGCTACCCTGACGGCGCTCTTTAAAAGTCTTGGGATATATCAATATTACTATATAACTGTAAATCCTTTAATCTTTGGCGTTTGTAACTCGTTTTGCTATCTGGTGTTGAACCAGAAGAAGATTAGGCTCCCCCTCTTACCTCTGGTTACCCAACCAAAGTGCCAGTGCTTGTGCCCGTGCTGGTTCCTCAGGCTTGACTAAACCCATTAAAATGTCCCCTTTGAGAGCCGAGCGATTACATAGCTGATTGGGCGGTCTTTAGTCCGTTCAACTCAGAGAGTTTGCGGACACATCATAAAAAACACATGGTGGTATCCTGTCCTCCAGTGCAAAACGTACTTCTGCTTGCGAGGACGTATATCTTAACATCACCCTAGAATCAGCTCTTTTAGTATCTGTTTTCGTGGTCCAGAGGGATTATTATAGACAGAGGTGACTCTATTGGCTTCCCTCTCTCCGTTATGGAGGTGGATCTTTTATCAAGCAACACATTAGTTTCTTAGCTATCTGTAGTGTGTCCTCCATGAGAGACCTACCTGCACAGTATTAAACGGCAAAGGTGTTTTTCACGCTTCCGTGTTTTTAGCTCTTGAAGACAGACTCATCCTGGTTCGATTGCGTTTCACCACGAGCTCAAATCATTGGTGTAACAATACGACTAATCCCAATTGTCCAGCTCACTGCAGTTAACTTGGCACGCGCATGACCCTTTTGTTCGTGGTATCAGAGATGCTTTCCCGTTTCCGAGTCGTGAAACCATTTTTGGTGGAACGTTTCGGATTTGGACACTGGCACCATGTTGGTGGAAAAGGCTAGCGAGTTTTGGCTCCTCTCGAATGTTACTGGGTGGTGAACTCTCCTGATTACTTTGAGAAGTTAATTTCCTACTTTGCTATGTCATCTCTTGCCTCTCTAGAACTGTGAATGTGGGACTTGGACTTGGACTCTGTAAAGCCGGCTTTGTGTGCTAACATCTTTTTCTAGATCAGCGCTGTATAAATCAGCCTTGAGTTGACTTGGACTTGAAAGAGTGGAAAATGTGACTAAAAAGCCGCCGGAACAACGAGAACAGTAAGCTATTACTGACTGTCATCTCGGTCTACAGCCCAGGCTACAGTGAAGGCTGGCGGAGGTGCGTCATCACCATATGAGGCTGATTCTCTGCAAAAGGATTAACTGGGTTTTATGTGCCACTGAGGAACCCATGGAATAAGTGTTTCACTGAGGTTCTGTGAGCAAAGATACCCAGTTTAGAAACCTGAATCCCTGGGTGAGAAGAATGGAACGTTTTCATCAAGATAATGACCCCAACACACACATCCAAAATAATTCAGCGAGGGTCAAAAAGAACCCGATTTTAAAAACCAGATTCACTCCCTTGTTGAAATATATGCAGAATCATAAAACAAGGGCAAATTTTTACTGCTGCTTGAACAATAAGGAGGTGTGGCACCACAAGTTAATCTCGTATTTACATATTGCAGAGTTCTATAACACAACTTGGGGGATTTACCACACAAGGAATTCAAATTTACACAGGAGATGGACTTCTTACTATATTTTAACGAAAAACTCAAGAAACATAGAAAAATAAAAAGCTTAAACTGATTGATATAAATTTACTAGTATTGGTGAATGTTTTTTTACGCAGTGTAAAAAAACTATTTACTAGTTACATGGTAAACTATTTAATTTTCATAAAAACTGTTGCAACAACTGGAACTGGAAAAGGCTTGAATTATTAAACATCAGTAATGAAATCTTACATGCAAAAATAAGTCCTTAACAATAAAAGTAGTATAAGTATGTAAAAGTATTGTTTAAGATACGTAAGTCACACATCTTTATGCAGGTATCAAAACCATTTTTTGATTTAAAGTTAAAATGTGTATTCTATTTGCGTTGGTCTGTGTTGCGTACTGGGGACTCCTGCTTATGCCCGAATGCTTTTCTCTTCAACATTTGCCTTCTCTCACTCGCTGTCTTTTTCACTTTTGAGTGTTGACAGCAGCTGATGTTTCTAGGCTACAAGCAGTGTTCCAGCCTGGTAAACACATCACAAGGTCAGCTAATTAGGGTATGTGCAGACATTCATTTTAAAGCCAGCTGGTTTAAATTCCTAAGGAACGCTCCTCAGGAAGGCTGGACATGGTCAATGAAAAACAATACTGGAGTGGGAAGTATAGTTAACATTTATATTTTATAGCACACAGAGAACTGGAGCGACGGGCAGAGGCTCTTAAGGGTGATGATTGTCTGCGACTGTGTGTGTTGTGACTCACCGCTAGCACTGAGCTGGCTGAGCTCCTTGTTGTATGGGCTGTATACGTTTGTGTTTGGCTGGGTGTTTTCCATGCAGAGAGGTCTGTCACTTTATGTTCTCCTGCGTTGCTACATGTAGTGCTGCAGTGATGTGGTACAAGACTATCTAGGTCAGATCGCTCCGTTGTAACCATTTAGTTATAAGCAACAGTTTGTAACATTTATACTAAATCAGATCATATAAAAGAGACATACATACAAAACACGTATACACACTGCCGGTCAAAAGCTTGGACACACCGAACTGAATATGTATTTCTCACAATCTTAAACATAGTCCTAAACTTTAAATGTGAATGAAATTTTGTTTAATAGCCTAACACACTAAGTGATGCTATGTATATAAAACATGCAATTACTTAAAAAATGCATGCAGTTAAAAACCAAAACCTACTTTTTAGTTCTCTGAGCTGCCTGTAAAAATGATCAAGACTGTGTTTCCAAACTTTTGACAGGTCCTGTTTGTATAGACACAGTACTGTGCAGAAATTAGGAGACCAACCTTCATTTATTTAAAGAAGTCAAAAATGGCTTTTTTAGAGAAAGTTGATTCCTAGAAACTGAACTTCAGCTCAGTGATGGTTTCTTGGCAGCTACACATCCTTTCAGACCCATGGCTTTGAGTGGAAGGATGGACAGAAACACCTGCTCACGTTTACAGATCTGTAGCAAGAGTGAAGCTTAGTGTTCCCCTCTGTCTCAAAGATGAAACTGTTTATCTGATGGGGACAAGTTCAGTGGTCTACTAGGTCTTACCGGTGGCTGTTAGGGGTACCGATTTTTCCAGACAAAGGTCCTCAAACTACTGACTCGTGGGCCACATCCAGCCCATGAGGCAGCTAAAAATGAGGCTTAAATTGAGCCCGCTAGTCTGTTTTATTATTTATCTATTTTCAAATCTTAGTATTATGGTTCTAGTTCTACAGCAAAATCACTTTGTTTTTCCCAAAAGAAGCGTTTTCTCCAGTTATCTAGAGTTTTTGCAAACACTCCCATAACTAGGTAACGAACTGGCAAACCCCAGGCTACATCTCACACTACACGCTGGTGCTAACTCACCATTCACAGCACAAAAAGCACTGTTTTGAAAAAATGTCTAGTTTGATGCTCTCAACACATAAAAGAAAAGTGTAGTTGTTTTAAGAGAGGCGGACACTTGATTAATTCTTTGCTGAGTTTCCTCATTATCAGTCATAGAGCAAACATTTTTTATCAATGCAACCATCTTAGGAGACGTTTATCCTAATGGGGGTTACTGTATCCTACCCCAGCGCTCATTGGGCAGAAGGCAAGAAACACCCTGGACTGATTTGTATGTGTATGATGTGTATATAATTAACATTGAGGCTTTAAGCTTCACTGCAATGTCCTTGTTTCTGTACTCTGGCCCTCCTTGGTAGTTTGGTAATCGGAGTTTGAGACCCCTGTTTTAGATTTCCAGGTTTAGAAACTCCTAATTTTTTACCTTACTCCTCTTTATATAAGTGTTGTGTAATTAGTGCTTCTAATCATCCTAGAAGCATCTCTAGAAAAATGAATATCTTGTACTGGCCATTTTGACTGGAGATTGAATAAATGAAGGCAGCTCATTGACTCTCCATAGTACTGTATATACATAGCACCATAAACAGATTACCTGGCTGCCATTAACTGCAGCAAAAGAATGTGATTAATCGCAACGCATCATTGCAGTCATTCGATGTATATAGAATATATACAGTTGTATACAAAAAAGTTCATGCACCCCTGGTCAAATTACATGCTTTAAAGATTTTCTAGGTAAAAAGGTAAAAGTTAAAACACCATCTTGAGAGAACTTATGTTTAATGCAAAAAGAAAAGAATCCCCAAAATGCTGAAAAGTTATGACGTATTTTTTTGTATTGTATTCCAATATTTGAAACACAGTTGAAACTGAAAATCAGCAGAAAATTGGAAAATTGCAAATATTTAAAGTTGACAATGTTTTAACTTCTTTAATTTGACCCGAGGGTGTTCAAACTTTGCCTCATATACAATGTATATATAATTATACATAAACATTTAAATATCGTCGCTGTCCAAAAAAAAAACAGGTATCTCCAAAATGGCTTCATTACAGCAGAGGCCAAAAACCTTATTTCATTTGAATGGAAGTCAATGGAACCAGACGTCTTTCCAAGCAGTTATGGGCCGTTTCTGTCGGTCCATTCTTCATGAAACTTCCACAAAGTGCAAACAGCAGCTCGTGATTAAATGAGGCATAAAAGTAAAAATCGGAAATAAGTAAAAGTAAAAATGGAGATACATGTTTTTCGTTGGCGACGATATGGAAGAACATCAGTCCAAATGCAGTGGGAAACTTACGTTTGGTTGAAATGGCTTAAAAGTGAGCTTGTTTTTAAGCATCAACCACACAAACAGCTTAATATCTGCAAAAGGACTGTGTGCTAAAAGATGATCTGTTATGCCATTTCAAAAAGACAAACTAACACTTGACTTAACACTTACTCATGCATTACCAACCCACATCCTCAAGCTTCTTCCATACCTGTACAAATACTCAGTGGTTTTCTAACAAAGCTGGAGTTGCTAAACTTCATTTATCAAACTAACCTGTTTGAGCTGAGTTTCTGAGTTGACAGTTATATCGCACACATCGCAATGATACGATTGGCTGCTGGAGGTGGCACTGTTCTTGTTGCCATGGCGCTTAGGACGGGGATTCATGCGGGAGGAGACCACCTTCCCTCCCCGTCGCCGAGGCTGCACGCACTGACCCTCCAACATCAGCTTGTGCTTAGAGCCTGTAACCATGACAACATCAATCAGACCAATCACACAGTCGCGCGTGGCATGACATATGGCACACTGACTCGAGCAGAGAGGGTTCCAAGCCAAAAGCGGAGAAATGCTAGGGCTACCTGGAACAGCAGGAAGCACGACACGCACAACCACCCAGCTCCGGACTGACCACATGCCAGTGACTGAATAACTGCACATTCCGGAATTCCCCCCATCCTCCGGAATAGCGAAGATGCTTCAGATTCCCGTAACACGCAGTGCTGCTTGAAAGTTTGTGAACCCCTTTATCATTTTGACCTAAGATATGACCTTTATTTATTATTTATCATATTTTAAAGTTTACGAGAATTTAATTAAGCAAATCACAAACTATTATATAGCTTTTCATCCATTTATTAAACAAAGTGAGCAACATTAAATGTCTTTTAGAATAGGTATGATGACAAGCGGTCCAGGTCATAGTAGCCAAGCAGCTCTAAACCGTAAAACTGCCACCATCATGTTTCATAGCTGGGATGCAGTTCTTGTGCTGGAATGCAGTGTTCAGTTTTCACCAATAACCACCTCTTATTTAAGGCCCATTTTTGGTTTATCTATCCACAGGGTTTGGACAATGAAACTGAAACACCTGTCATTTTAGTGTGGGAGGTCTCATGGCTAAATTGGACCAGCCTGGTGGCCAATCTTTATTAATTACACATTGCACCCAGTACGTGAAGAGCATAGTGTGAAGGTTCATGATTTAGCAGGTAAGAGCACAGTGCTGCCTCAAACTTATTACTGCAATGCACACAGCATTATGGTGACATACCAGAGTTTCAAAAGAGGACAAAACTGTTGGTGCACGTCTTGCTGGCGCAATCTGTGAACCAAGACAGCAAGTCTTTTGTGATGTATCAAGAGCCACGGTATCCAGGGGTATGTGTCAGCATACTCACACCAAGGAAGGGACGAACCTCCACCAGGCATCAGCGGTAGTGACCTGGCCCACTATCCTGCAAGAAGAATGGCTTAAAGTCCCTCTGACCACTGTGCAGGACGCAGTATATGTCATTCCCAAGACGAACTGACGCTGTATTGGGCGCAAAAGGAGGCCCTACACCATACTAATAAATGATTGTGGTCTAAAACCAGGTGTTTCAGTTTCATTGTCCAACCCCTGTACATACAACATTATTTTAGTAGTCTTTTAGATCACCCAGGTGGTCCTTAGGAATCTTTGTGGGTTTGTCCATACTATCATTCCATGCACATTATTCCATTTCAGTGTTTGGCTGCTGGTGGACTGCTGAACATTAGTCAATGTGAGACAGAAGTCCAGATCTACTATATGCTACCCTGGAATTCTGTATGATCTACCAGAAGATTCTAATTTTAGAGTCTTTTTGGTTGACCATTCCAGAGACTGGTAACAATGGTGTTGAGTTTCCTCCATTTGTACATTAGTTGTCTGAAAGTGGACTGGTGAAGTCCAAACTCACCAGAAATAGTTTTGGAATCTTCCAGCTTAATGAGCACAAGTTCAATAAATGAATAAAAAGCCACCCATTTGTCTGTGTTATTTGTTTAATGGTGCTCTTTATCTGTTGTCATGAGTTAAATAAAGATCTGATCATATTTTAGGGTAAAGATTCACAAAATGATAAATGGTTCACAAATGTTTGGTTCACTGTATGACACCAGCTGCTGGTACTGAATATGACTCCAGTAGAGCAGATAGGAGGAGCTTTACTCACTGATGTGACTGCCGGTTCCCAGCTGTAAAGTTTTAAACTGGTTAGTCTGATTTTTGCTAAAGCTACGTTACTCTACATTTCTCAGGAGAGGGCTCCTGAGGTGGACACACATTTGCGACATCCCTGGGTCTGTAGCTCCGATTCCCTGAAAGGTTCCTACCAATACAACTGAGGGCTTGTTGGAAGGGGCACATCACACTCCACTGACCTGAGGAGGTTTGGCTTTGTGACAGTTGGATTTTGTAAGTCATGACTTTGTTCAGCAATTTGTTAACATTGATTTTATTTTTTGCAACCCCCATCGGTCTCCAGTCAGGATACTAGTAATCGGCCAACTAATAAACTGGCTCACCCTATAGATTACAAAATCCCCCTGAACTGACTTTGTCTTTTCCCCTGCATGGAAGACATCCTGCTGCTAGTGTCTCACTAATGTCAGCATGAGAAGACACTTGTATTGGACAGTCAGTCACTTGTGTGCAGTCTGACAGAAGCCGTGTTCAGTGCCGCTAGCTATCTGCTTGCGCTTATTAAGCCACTGTATATTTCTGAGAGGTTTAGCCAGCACTAGAATATTTATATCTCTTTCTCTTTGGTCCTACAGCTGGTTCTACACCTCTGTTATGCACAGTCTTTGCATAAAACATATGTTACATTTTAGATCCACTGAAAACAAGCTGTTAAACACTGGTGCTAAGCTGGCAGATTTTTCCCTGACAATGATAAATCCACAGGATCCTGATAAAACTTCTGATCAGCCAACTGATACACTGACTCACCCTAAAACCTACCGATGATAATTACTGAATGCCCCTAGAACGACTTTGTCTGCTGTCTTTTGGATAAATGAGCAAATTTAAATTGTTCAGTGAGTCGCAACGTCCTCAAAAGCCAGACGAGAGCGCTCTTTCAGGCCTAAAGACAGACGAACTGACAAACGGACTTATCTTCGCCCATGCACGGGAGACATCTTGCTGCTAGCTTCCACAGCGTCTCACTGCTTTGTCAACATGAGAAGAAGAGACTCGCATTGACCAGTTAGTCACTGTGCGTTCCGACTGAAGTCGTGTTCAGTGCCGCTAGCTGTTTGCTTGTGCTTATTAAGCCACTGTATCATTTCTTTATATAGTAAACTGAGAGATTTAGCCAGCACTACAGTATTTATAGTCCCTTTCATTTTGCTCCTAATGTTCTACAAGCCTGTATTTAAAAAAAAGTTGGGATTCTGTGCAAAATGTAAATAATGCCATGATTTGCAAATTATTTGAACCCTACATTTCATTGAAAATGGTACAAACACAACATATCAAATGGTGTTTTTTGAAAAATGTATGCCTATCTTTTTAATCGTTGGGATAGGCTGTTGTCTCCTTTTAACAGCAGTCTGTCAGGAGATCATTTACTGTAGGCATTAGTTTTGCAAATGGAATATTTTTTAATTCCTGCTTGATGTAGGATTTCAGATGCTCAACAGTTCAGAGTCTTTTTTTTTATAAGGCACCAAATGCTTTCAGTAGGTGACCAGTCTGGACTGCAGCCAGCTTGGTTGAGTCCTAGAACCATTCTTCTATAAAGTCATATCATTGTACAACATGCGTAGTGCTATTTGGGATTGTCTTCTCATTAAAATAAGGCCATTCCTGAAAGAGACGTCAGCATATCTCTAAAACCGGCATACGCCATTGAACGTTAATAGAACCTTCACAGATATGGAGGGCTCCCGTGCCATGTGCTCAAATGCCCCCTATTACCATTAGACATGCAGACTTCTGAACGGTATACTGTTAAACAAGCCAGATGGTCCCTCTCCTCTTTACTCTGGAGGACGCAGCGTCCAGGATTTCCAAAAAGAACCACAGGACACTTCGTCTTCAGTGAGCTTGGGCCCTTTATGGTTTCTTCTTTGCATGGTAGAGTTTGAAAATGGCATTTGTGGAGCAGCACCGAATTGTGTTCACAGACGATGGTGTCATGCTGGAGGAGTGTTCCTGAGCTCATGCAGTGAATCCTACTACATGACGGTTTCTGTTTTCACGCAGTGCTGCCTGACGGCCCACAGATCACCAGTATCTCCATCTCCAGTACTGGTAATTAGCCTTGTCCCTTGCATGCACAGACTTCTCCAGATTCTCAAAATTTTGAACGATAGCGCAGGTAATAACATTTGAATGTTATTCCTGAATTATTGCTCTACGCTCTTATGCGTTTTTTACAGGGTGATGCTCTTCCCATCTCTACTTTTGAAAGACCTGCGGTTGATTAAACTGTGAGATGCTCCACCAGGTACTGTGTAACTTCCACTCCAGTCGTTTGGTGCTTCTGTGCCAACTTCTTTGGAATGTGTAGCTGGCATCAAAAAAAAAAAGGCACATACTTGATATGTTGTCTTTGTACTATTGTTAATCAATTATAGGGTTTAATTTATTTAACCAGCATTGAATTCTATTTTTATGATTATAGTGCATATTGCCCAACCTTTGGAAGCGGGATCGTATTTCATCTTCATTTTAAAATCCTTTATTACTCACTTCATCTGCAGTCTATTACTATTACTGTATTATCCTGGGCATGCAAACATCTCACTAGTCGTTGCCTTGCTTGGCTATGTATATCAAGTCACAGTGTTTCAGTGTTCAGTTGTCCGGTGCACTAAATAAACGTTTAATAAAGGAATTTTGCATTACTCAAAAAGTGTGCTCCAATAACTATCAAGGCTATTTTTCTATCATTGCTGGAAAGTCTTAGTGTGAATCAATTAGACCAGAGGTTCTCAAACTGTGGGGCAGTAGACGTAACAGTGTGTAAATTAAATATCTGTTAACTAATCCCAACACAAAATCATACTGGGCCACAACGCTAAGGTTATCTGTAATGACACAGAACACGGCCGTGTCTTTATACACAAGTAAATTACAGTGGCATGCAAAAATGTTTGGGCACCCATCTGCTCAGTCAAGTGAGTAGACCACCTGATCACCAAAGGACATTTTTCAACATTATCAGCAATATTAGTGTATTATTTATGTTTGTACAATTTTAGAGTGAGAAAAAAAGTTTGAGCACCCCAGTAGATTTCAGCTTTGAGATAACCAAGTTATCTGATCTTAGTTATCTTGTTAGGGGTACAGCTTGTTCACAAATCATTGTAAGGAGAGTGGGTCATGTAGCTTTTAAGCAGCTCTAAGCAGCTGACTGTAACTGGGAAAACTAAACAGCGTACTGATAAAGGTAAATACATTTTTGGCCAAACCTCTCCAACTTTAAAGCACAGGGATGGATTGATCAGGCTTTGGTCTGTGTTACAGCCAGCGGCATGGTGGAATACATCACCGGCAAACATCACACCATCCATAAAAAAGATGAAGATGAAAAGAGAATGGCTTTTAAATGGGATAATGATCCTAAACACATGAAAATCAACAGTAGGCAAACTCAAGAGGGGCCATCTGAAAGTTTTGCCATGGCCCTCACAATCCCCCCCGATAATCTGTGGATAGTTCTCAAAAGTGCATTACGTGCTATACGGGCCAGGGATCCCACAGAACTAGAAGCATGGAAGGAGAAGTCCCTCAAACAAGAACTGAAAGACTTAAAATTGGCTACAAAGAGCATTTACAAGCTGTGGTGCAAAGACAAACTCCTTCTATGTGTGAGCATACCTGGCAAATAAAGTTTGATTCTGATTCTGATACTTGGCAAAGGGAGTGTGACTAAGTACTGAACATACAGGGTAGCCACACCTCTCCTTCAGACTCTTTACTTTTTTTGGTATTTTGAAACTATAAAGATTTGGAATATTAAAGAGAAGGCATCTACATCCTCTGTATAATGTTGCCTTCAAAGTTATCAATCCTATTTGTTACACATTAATTACACACAAATTACTGTATATACAGCATTGAAAGTGACCAAAGACCAAAGCCTAAGTGCCCAAGTTCAAGCCCTAGCCATGGAGATGAGACTGCGACGCTTCATGGTCAATAAAAAGTCATGTCACATGACTGTGGGTTCACTTTCGGCTGGTCTGGATGTATGATAATGGGATTACAGATTGGAGGGTCATGTAGTAGTATCTGATTAGTGACCCTGCAGTGAGAATGCTCAAACCTGCAGGAGATGGCACGATACTACTTTCTCATTTCTTAAGGCTGAGTATTAGCTGATGCTGATACCAGTACAGTCCATTTTTATACTACCAGGTTTGACCTGGACTGATTTTCATTCAGTGGGGCATTTTCAGTGGGAACTTGATTAGTGCCATCTCTAAAACTGGTCTTATTTGGAGCAGGCCATTTCATGCATTCCCAAAGCTTTGCTTACCACTAAAATGAGCTTCTAGTTGTGAGCTGGAGTTGACTGTGACTTTGCAAACAGGACAGTGGAGATTCTGTTTGGAGTTTTTCCGGCCCTCTCTGTTTGGCTCTGCTCCAGCGTCAGGTACTTTCTCTTCTTCTGGCTTTGTGTCTGAGGGCTCTGAATTCGAGCCCAGGGCAGGTGCGTCTGGGACAGCTTCATCTGAGATTCCTGATTGCTGGGAATTGGGAGAAACCTGGGGGGACTGAGGTGGTGCAGGGTTTGTGGAGGATGAGTCCGAGATGGGGGTGAGCATGACAGAGCTTCCCTGTGCATGGGGTTCGTCCAGCTTCTGGCGTGCGGCCTGGAGGTCACTTATAATTGCTGAAAAAGAAAAAGGTTAAATACAGTCACAGTTTAAAACTGGATTTACATGCAACCACCAGAGCAGTTTTACCCTGGAACCGGGAGACTGATCTACCTAGCCAGTAATGGAGGTGTATGTACACCAGTAAAGATCATTCTGGATTCCCACATCAGTGCACGTTATAACAAATCAGTAATCTGTTGCTTATGTGCTTTCTGAGATTATATGTCATATCATTATTCTTACAACTGTACAGAACTATTTTAATATAACGCTTTCAGGTTTCCATTGCTCCCCTGCTCCTCTGAACTCAACTTCCCAAAGGGCATCGCTCAATGACATCATACCCACATGTCCTCAGTCGTCCAATCAGCTCTGCTCTAGGTTTCCTGAGTTTTAGCCCAACTGACACCAATCAAACCCCAGCATAACAAGCTTCACCCAAACACTTCCACACAAGTTCTGCCAAACCCTCGTGTGCAATCCTGAGCGTTCTCTTCTACCCTGGTTTTGACCTCCTTTGCTTTTCGACTTTTTCTCCTTTGCTCAATCTCTTCCTTGTTCCTTTTGGCTTTCATTGTCTTGTACTCTCTGGCCTTCCGATCTCCGCTTGTCCTCTGACAATTCTCCCTGTCTCTCCCCTCTCCCCCAGTTTGCCTCGTTGACTGCCAATCCTGGTTCTGACCTTAGCCTGTTAGCCTTTGTTTCTGACAATCAAATAACACTTGTATAGATAATAGTATAGTATAATAAAACACATTACTATCAGACATCAAAGTCTGAATATATACTTTTGGTATTTTTTTAAAGTAAGCAAAACTGCAAATAATGCAAAATAAATAAATAAATAAATAAAATAAGTTAATAAATATTAATGAAAAATGAATATGAAAGAATATATAACTGATGTATTATAATATGTTTAGTTATTATAAGTATACAATTATGTAACTAACAATGTTTTTTCTTTCTCAGTTAATCAGTAAACTGTGACATTTGTGTAAGCAACATGCATAACCACAACGGTAATTTAGCCAAAAGAACAGGATCTGCAGAACAGCATGTGACACCAGGCAGACCAGCTCAGCAGGGGAGCCGTAACGCAGTCTGCACTTTCATCCTTATGGATAACGCTGTTTGCATTGTGTTATTTGCTGTGGAATAAGCCTTATTTACGTTTTAGCTACATCAGCTTCGTAGCTCAAGTGCAAACTAGAATAGAACTCCACCAGCATCACGTAGTGACCTGGCCACTATCCTGCAAGAAGAATGGCTTAAATCCCTCTGACCACTGTGCAGGACGCAGTATATGCCTTTCCCAAGACGAACTGACGCTGTATTGGCCGCAAAAGGAGGCCCTAAACCATACTAATAAATGATTGTGGTCTAAAACCAGGTGTTTCAGTTTCATTGTCCAACCCCTGTACATTCATACATACACAGTGGAACAGTCTGAAATTTCATCTGCTCAGAAATCACTCAGCTATCTAGCAAATCAACTGCAAAACAATCAGTACAGGGAAAAAAATCCCCTCAAAAGAATGACTTCATCATATCTTCATCTTCTATTTCTACTGAAAGCAAAACGTATAAGAATTAAAATGGACTTTATGACGCTAGTAGTATTTATGTTCAGTAACTTTCACCTTTTGACCTGGTGTTTTTTAAATTTTGGGTTTGGCCATTTCTGTGTGTCACTAGTGCTTAAGCCAGCACCACACCAACAATCAGCTCCAAGCTCTGGGGGAACCAGCCCTTCAAATATGACATGTTCTAATCTCCTTCATGCTAACGAGTCACAGCGTGACGTAAAAATCGCATTACAAACACACCTGTCCTCTCCGTCACACTGCTGTCCATCAGACCCGGGGGGTGTCCGGTCTTCCCGTCCTCTCTCTCTCTTTCCTTCTTCTTCTCTCTGTCTCTCTCTCTTCCCTGGCCCCTCTGTTTGTTCTTCAGGTTGTCGATGGCTTTGAGCTTACGTGTGTGTTTATGGCCTTTGTAATGAGCCTCAGCTTGGTTCTGTGAAACACACGAGAAAGCACATGATGCAGCTGTAAACACAGTTCACTACAGGCAAGACCCCCGGCCCAGCTCGTC
>JAMWET010005492.1:37500-70000 GCA_024036415.1 Prochilodus magdalenae
CCAAATACTTTCTACCAGATAATCTGGCCCAAAAATGAGCAACGCTATCAAATATTATTCCAACAGATTGTAACATTCCAGTAAGTCCGGTCTGAACCCTTAAGACGCAGCCATCCTTCTTAATCAGCTTAATGGGATGCTCAAATCAAGTACATAGTCTTCCGTCAAACCCGTTCTCATTCTGCTCATGGAGACAAACTACTACTAGCGGCTAAGCTGTTCACTAACAGTCTTCGACAGGGTGATGTGACGCGCCCGTGAGGAGAAAACGCAGGGGTCATTCTTCCCCTCTGGAGATTTATTCGGGTTACATAACGCTTAGCCTCGCTAACGTTTCACAGCCAGCCGCACCACAGCACTGACGGCCATTCCAAATATAGGTGACATGCTGAAAAAGGTAGCAGACTATATACGCAAATGTGCATTTTAGCATAAGCAGTAGAAGTGAAACACTGCAGAGCAACGCTGATGACCTGGAGTGGCCGAGACTACATTTGGACCAGCATGTCCAGCTAGTAGCTGTGATGACTTTAAGGAGGCAGGTGAGCACAGTCTAGGGAAGAGTGGAGACACACAACAAGTAAGGACAAAACAAAAGAGCAACTGTTCCTTAAGGGACCGAGAACGTCAATGCAGGACATCATGAGGCTGGTACTGGGGATGGTAAAGGTTCAGGTAGGAGTTTTAGATGAAGAGAACAAAACAGCAGACCCATGATCATCTCCTGACTATCACAGTCCCTCCATAGGCTGTATTCTTCCCACACTGCATCCTGGTGCCATTACTACCCCAGGTACACAGTGCACATGTACCCACCTATGAAGTAAAAGAAAGTGGGCCTCATCGGACCATGCAACCTTTCTCCATTCCTTTAGCTGGCCCAGTTCCGAGGCTCATGTGCCCACTGTCTGAGCCGTCTATGGCGCTGCATGCACTGTGCTCTGAAACATTCCTGCCATAGGGGTCAGTAAAAACTTCTGTGACTCAGTAGCCGTATTACTATATGCCCCATTTTCATCTGGCCCACTTGCCAGATGGGCTGACGGTACTTGGGTGAACCGCTACTGGTAACAAGATGTGGGTCACATATGTACCACATTAGGGTCACACCACAGTCTGTGTCACATATGTGTACCAGTAGTGGACCAGATCTGTTGTTGGGACAGGTGGGCCAAATGCATGTTGTAAATATGTGGTCCACCTTTGGTCGCCTGCCAGTGCCCACAGTGGGCCAGCAGTGCCATATTTTTGCCAGATGTGACCCACATCTGCTTTCTATTTGGGTTTTAGCCTATTTAATGTATGCGACGGTAAAATAAAAAGACTGACAAAATTAAAAGACACTCTGAAATCAGCACACGTCTCGTCTTCTAGTTCCTTAATCTGCCGCGGGCTAATGGCTTATCACTTTCACTTTACCTCTGGACCCTCTGCATCCACCGCCACCCCAACCAACGGAGATAACAGATCATGTCTTTAATCTGCAGCTCAGATTTAAGTGTCCAACTACATCTAGCTCAACTACCTGTGCATGAGCAGAAAGCCTACAGATCTGTGTATCAGAAAAGTGAGTGGACTTCAAGTGTCTGCTGCTGTCCACTGAATCCTAATGGAGATAATAGCTGGATTAATGAAGAAGCTCCGTGTAGAACAGCACTTCCCTCTGTTTCCCATTTTCAGACGTCTGTACTTCACTGGCCTGCGCCTACTCTAGTTCACACCAAAGGAACAATGTGTAGCGGATCATACAAACTGAAGACTGTATGGAACAGTCTTATTACCTGTGCATCAGTGTATGTAAGTTGGACCCCTGACCACAATTCCTGTATGAGCTTGCTGGACACCCTATTCTAAAACCATTGACCTTAATAAGGAGTTGCCCCCCTTCAGAGCTAGGCTTTCCATAACATTTAGAAGTGTGTCTGGGGGAACTCAGTCGAAAGAGTATTTGTGAGAGCAGGCACTGATGTTGGACAAGAAGC
This sequence comes from Prochilodus magdalenae, assembly GCA_024036415.1. Lineage (NCBI taxonomy): Eukaryota > Metazoa > Chordata > Actinopteri > Characiformes > Prochilodontidae > Prochilodus > Prochilodus magdalenae. The sequence goes on from JAMWET010005492.1 coordinate 39,483, forward strand.
CCTACTAAGACTAACGGAAACCATCTAGAAACCAGTTCCAAATCTCTGAACTCAATGGGCCACAATCACGAAGCCTCTCAAAGTAAAAGTGGGACCTGGTATCTCAGGTAGGATCTGCTCTGGTTAGTATGGATCACGGCTATGGGAGAGTGTTCCACAGGCAGACTTTCATGTGGGGCTACAGCAGATGGCCAAAATACACTCACTGTCGCATCCAGAAGGAATCAATGACAGGAATGAAACATGGTGGGTTGGTTTGACATCATGAGACAAGCAACACGCCCAGTCTAGAATGTGATGTTGGCAAGGACAAGCCTTATCCGTGTATCTGACTTTAACCTGACTGAATTTTGAGCAGTTGGGTGAGTTATAGAGGGGTTGCATCGTAGGGCTCCAGAATCGGGATGGTTTAAGCCACATTATGCGCGCCATACAGGTCATGCAAATATCACTATAGCACACTGTTGGTGGCAGTGGACAGGAGAGCACACCCCGGGGCATGAAGGATCTGGGATCTGGGAGACCTGCACAAACCACGGAGAGGGAGAACTGACAGATTGTCCGACATGCGTATACAGGTCATGCAAATATCACTATAGCATAGTGTTGGGGCAGTGGACAGGCAGGCACGCCCCTGGGGCATGAAGGAACAGTGATCTGGGAGACCTGCACAAACCACGGAAAGGGGGATCTGACAGATTGTCCGACATGTGTATACAGGTCATGCAAACATCACTATAGCATAGTGTTGGGGCAGTGGACAGGCAGGCACGCCCCTGGGGCATGAAGGAGCTGGGATCTGGGAGACCTGCACAAACCACGGAGAGGGAGAACTGACAAATTGTCTGACATGCGTATACAGATCATGCAAATATCACTATAGCATAGTGTTGGGGCAGTGGACAGGCAGGCACGCCCCTGGGGCATGAAGGAACTGGGATCTAGGAGACCTGCACAAACCACGGAGAGGGAGAACTGACAGATATAGACAGATGTCCGACATGTGCAGAGTGACCCAAGAGCTACAATCGCAGACATTCAGCAAGCAGCGATGCCCTGTATAGTCATATTGTTAGTGCCAGCGCCATTGGCAGACTTCAGTGACGAGTCCCTCTTTTGCCTTGGTAGAATCCATGTGGTTAGCATGAGGACGAATGGTTAGTTTAATAAAAGTAAAATGGAAATACACGTGTGTGGGAGGACTGGTCAGTTATTCCATTACTGGGTAGGTGAGATAGAAGTGTGCCAGCATGATCACACTGACCGTGTTGAAGTTGGGAAAGAGGCTGAGGGGGGAGGAGCCATTGACCCTCAATGGGAGAATGTGCTTCAGGTTCAGTTGTGGCTGCAGCGGCCGGCCATGGAGCGGCAGTGATGTCAGCAAAGGACTGCCCTGGACAGGACTTCCTGTATGGACAGGAAACAAGAATTACAGGTTAATTAACAAAAGTGTTAAGTGCTCATACACCAAAAGCGGACGGAAATGCAAACTTCAAGTAAAGCCAGTCTTAATGCGGAGAAGGCTATCAAACAACTACCCTGCTGATGTCCAGATCTTAATAAACGATTCTTTCACTAAGCAATACGGTTATTTTAACAGACTGCGAAATAAATCTTCTAATTAATCTTTTAATAACTTTAACGTTTAAGTCATAATCACTGTGCGATTTTGTTCTCAGATCACCCCCTGACGGTAAGTGTTCATAATCCCTGTGTAATTTGTTCTTAATCCGCCTCCTGACCGCTACTGGTCCATGTGCCATATGTGCCCACACTTGGGCACCAATGACAACTGCGAAAGTCAGCCAGCAAGCTGGTGGCTGAACTCTGAAAGGTGCACCATTGAGAGTTGCAAACATGCGCCATAAAGAAGAAGGCTGAAACCCAAAAGAAGAATGTGGACACGCCAAAGGATCCACACCAGAGATTAAAGAGATCCAGGCCCTGCTGGCTCTTCTCCTGGAGGCTACAAAGTGCTACAAGCAACTGGAGCTAACCACAAACTACAGGCCCAGCAGAGGCTCAGGACCCTCCTGGCAAAGCGACACTCTGTGGCATGCCCTGGGGCAGGAGTCCCTCTCTCTGTGTCCCTTACCCCACCCAACAGTGCCCCAAGAAGGACTTGTTTTCTATTCACTCTCTTTTCCTCCCGACCTCAGATACCTGGACCACAACCCTTGCCAAGGGCACACGCTCCCTCTACTGTCCCAGCCCCTCAGAAATTAAGAGCCTCCCCTCTTCCAGTCCATACTGTTTCTCTGGGGGGTTTGTGCCAGGTGTCACTCTGAGGTAGCACATGGCGCGCTTCAGTCCTAATCAAGGCATCACTTGTTCTGGGACCTCCCCCTGACAGTGATGACACTATGACACTCTTTAGGTCTGATATCTCCTATCCGATTGTGATTGGTCCTAATCAGCATGCTGTTCATTCTGAGACCTCCCTCTGACTGTGATTGGCTCTAATCACAGTGCCATTTGGTCTGTGACTGGTTCTAATCAGTGTGTCATTTGTTTTGAGACCTCCCCTTGACTGTGACTGGTTCTAATCACTAGGTCATTTGTTTTGAGACCTCCCCTTGGCTGTGACTGGTCCTAAGCAGTATGTCGTTTGTTTTGAGACCTCCCCTTAACTGTGACTGGTCTTAATCAGTAGGCAGCTTGTTTTGAGACCTCCCCTTGACTGTGACTGGTCCTAATCAGTAGGCAGCTTGTTTTGAGACCTCCCCTTGACTGTGACTGGTCCTAAGCAGTATGCCGTTTGTTTTGAGACCTCCCCTCGATTGTGACTGGTCTTAATCAGTAGGCAGCTTGTTTTGAGACCTCCCCTTAACTGTGACTGGTTCTAATCAGTAGGCTGTTTGTTTTGAGACCTCCCCTTAACTGTGACTGGTTCTAATCAGTAGGCAGCTTGTTTTTAGACCTCCCCTTAACTGTGACTGGTCTTAATCAGTATGCCGTTTGTTTTGAGACCTCCCCTTGACCATGATTGGTCTTAATCAGTATGCCGTTTGTTTTGAGACGTCCCCTTGACCATGATTGGTCCTAATCTACACGGTTTGCTCTGAGACCTCACTCTGACTGTCCACTGTAAAAAGCAGGCTTCTAGAGGTGCTGAGCAATAAACCAATTTCCTAGTCAGTGTATTTATCATGGTGTGTTTGACGGCAGTTCAGGTTAAGTCTGGCTTACTGCATAACTGAACTGATGTTTGAGGTAGGGATGTACCGATCCCATATTAAGATGGGATATCAGTTCTGACATTAACAAAATTAGCTGGTTCGGGTATCGGATAATATGGCCGATCCATGGGGTTGATCCCCACTTTAATTCATTAGCGATGCATGCTACGCCGTCAATAGCATGTCTGCAGGGTGCCTGTAGAGTAGCTTTATGAACAGGAGCGTGAGAGAGTAAGCCGCATGGAGGTGTTCTGCATTACAAGCTTAGTAAAGTAAGTGTTGAATCCTGATGCCTTAAGTCTCTCCGACTTGGTGAAGCCCACGGCTTATTAATTCAAAAATGGTATGGGATTGATAACGGGTACCGACTGACATGCAAAGCATATAAAATCCTGCTGGTATCAGAACTGGAAAAGTTGGGTCGTTGCATCCCTAGTTAAAGGGTCCTATTGAGTGTGTATATTAAGAATTTAGACATATTCATAGTTTAAAAGTAAAAATGAAACGGAAAATGAAATTTAAGTTCTTGGGGTTTTATCTTTTGCATGACTCCTCCGTCTCCGTATCTCTCTTTCAGTCTTGCATTTGCAGTTTCTTAAGAAGATTAAATTACCCTTGATCTTTGCTGATGTGAAAACGTCCTCCAGGAGATCAGGCACGTTAGTAGGTAATCAGGATTAATTAAAACCCCTGCTGCTTATTTTCTCTCTCTATCTCCCCTTCTAACGCTTCCTCATATCTCCTACTTATTTTACTAAACTCTCACTTTCCTTCTCACTTTCTATTCACCTTCGTCCTGTTCACCTCCCCCCCTCTCAGTCTGTTCCCCTCGCTTTTGCCCATCTGTCCTCTCTGAGTTCTGCATCAGTGTTCCTACTTGCTTTTGCTTGGGCTGCACAATATACGAGTGCTGCACAGTGTAACCCTCGGGCAACAAATTACCCTTTCTGCTCCCCACTCCAGCAAAATATGAGTCTTTTAAATAAATGTGTGCACATGAGCGTGCTAGCTGACATGTTCTTTGCTAATCCAATGAGGTACAGCGGTGGGTGTCATGTTGTGAGTGGGGGAGGAAGAGGAGGGTTGGAAAATGCTGATTTTATACAGACAGAGTACTGTGCCAAAGTCAGAGGCGACATCACATTCGTTTCATTTCCAGTCAAACCAGCCTTTAAGTACAACTTCTTCATTTCCCAGCATTGCAGAGCAACAGCATATTCAAAAGAAAATTATACAGAGCCTCATTGACTAAATATTGCTTTCTCAGTATTTAGCGTGCCCACACTTTGCTGTTATTACAGCCTTCATTCTTCTCAGTACAGTCCCATTTTCTTTTTGTGTTTAATCATTTTTTAGACTTTCAGTACCCATGACTGGGCTTTCTGGGCTGTTCATAGATCAGTTATAAACGCTAGGGGTTGCCTGGGTTTATTTAATTAGGGGGTGCTGTGGCAGGCTTTGAAAAAAATTATATCTGAGAGCTTTTCATTTATCTGAGTTAACCAATAGTCATGGGCTAGCAGTGTGTAAATTGATTATAAGATGGCTTGGGGATGCACACACCTGTGGAAGGTGTGAAAATTGGCCAGCATGCTCTTGGCAAGACGATGTAAATTATTCGAGTTTGAACGAGACATGAGAGGGTGTTCCAGACTATAAGACATTCCATTTCCCAAGTTGCACAGGCTTTTAACATTCCTTGATCCACAGGGTCACGTGTCAACATTGTCATATTTTTCTTTGGGATTAATAAAGTATCTATCTATCTATCTATCTATCTATCTATCTATCTATCTATCTATCTATCTATCTCTCAGTGAAGCATTCTTTACCTTCCTTGGTATATGACAGCAGAAAACTCTCCAGAGTCCCTCTGTTAACATCACAACACTGGACACAGCACCTCATCCAGGCTTGGGTTTGTGTGGGGCACCAACCCAAACAATGCCCTATAGAGTTCAGATAAATGGCGTGGTCTGTGTAAAGGGTTAAATTTAAATTTAGTCATCTTTTTATATTCACTTTTTTTTACTACTTCGATTTTTCATATATATCTATTGTAGCTAGTTTGTCCGTTTCTAAAAAAAAAAAAAAAAGAGGAAGATTTGGGTTAAAAAAAAAGCTATCAGTATCAAGACACCGTTTTGTGCAATGAGAAATCTGTTTTCTGTTAGTACTGTCTGATATACTGGATTAAAATGTTATCGATTGTTCATGCCTGTTCCAGCCTGGGAGGGGCGCTCTCGCTGTGTCGTTGCTCACTCGACATAAAGACACAGATGAGACGACAGAGTGGAAAGTTTGTTCTTTAATGGATTCCCTCTGTACAAGTAAAAACGAACAAAATATGAATATTTCTTTTGAGGAAGTTTACTCCAGTATATCGTCATACTTGTGTTTTGTTGTTCGAAAGGCATTTTTATTTGTGTTGGCTGTTGTTAGCCATGTAGCGGCTAGTTAGCTGTGGTTAGCAAAGCACCGTGGTTAGCAAAGCACCACGAGGTAAACCAGAGCTCGTGTACATGTTCTAACAATTGTGCAATATGTATTTTAAAGTGATTGGACATAAAGACACAGATGAGACAACAGAGTGGAAAGTTTGTTCTTTAATGGTTTCCCTCTCTACAGGGTTACTACATCTGCACGTTTGCCCGACATGATCCCAATCAACCATTTATGTGATGTGTTGGAGATGTCCATTCGCACCCGAGATTCTGCCCCTACAAATAAGACGAAGCTGTGAGCGGCTATCTAGACATGGCTCCACATCCCTTCAGACATTTCATCCTTTCACTTGTGCAAACCAATAGCATGTTGAGTTGGACCACTTGGCTGGGCTGGAGGGGGTCCTACACGATACTAGTCCCTGCCCCATGACTTATTTGTGTATTTTAGACCTGTGGGAGACATTGTGCACCCCGAGCCAATCTGGGAAATGAACATGCCTCACACTGCAGGGTTTATAAAAGCCTAACGAATGCCCAAACACGTGAGACAGCCCACAGGTCATGACAATTACTGTTCAGTTTCAGTTATCACAGCTCTCAGACAAAATCTGATTGATCGATGGGGAATGAAACTTGGTGGGTATGTTTGACATTGTGAGACATGCAAATGATTCAAGTTTCACACTTGGCTGCAGATGTGACGCAAGCAAGGATGGGCTTTATCCCTGTACCTGACTGACCCAACAGCCACCACTGTGGACATTCAGTGAGCAGTGTTGCCCTACGAGTCATCCTGTAGCACACACTCTGAAACTACTGAAATATGAACTTAGCCTACTAGTAACTGCCAATCATTCAAGCTTAGCATGTTTTATTTGCGACACACTGAACACTGTGCTCTTACCAAAATAAACTATTTGGAAGTGGAAATTGTGTAAATATCATGATTAATAAGCTCCACAGAGTGCGTAAGATAGTCAGTATCAGGATGGGAGATGCATCACTGGTTAAATAACATTAATAATATTTCATCTACATGGTGCCATCTTGTCTACCACCCACCCACCTACTTTCACCTCTCTGATTACCCCTCCTCTCTCTCTCTCAGCGGGAAAGAGACATCACGCTCCTTCTTTGATTGGCATGCTGATTGTTAATTAGTGATTATATGCGTTTGCGTTTTCTGCTAACTGCAAAGGGTGACGCCGTGCATTTAAACTAACAGCGTTCCTGCATTTAAAGTGCAGAGAGTTTCTATGAATATGGATTTAGATTTCCATAATACTGCCTCCGAAAACACCAGTGCCATCAAATGTTTCATTAAGCCAAATACTCAGCAAATACTCTATATTGCCAAAAGTACTGCTGCAAAAAGTCCTTGAATGTAACTGCTGCACCATTTAAGGTAGAACGTGAACATTTGAACTCTACCACGTTCCTGGTAACTACCAAAATCTAAACAGACAGTCATTCTGCCATGATAACACATAGCATCACATGCGTAGCCTTGTTACAAGTACAAATCAAGTTTTGACAGATTCGTAACTGGTCATCTGAAGACTTTAGTCAACTAATTTTAAAATAAGAAGTGGCTTCAGAACAGCTAATGTATCTAACACTGCGTCAAAAACACATTTTTATTTCTCCAATTAATGTCATTAATAAAATAGCATTAATATTTCTTGTCCATTTGAAGCCTAAACCCCAAAAATGTATATGATGCCAAAAATAAATTCAGCAAGTGCCATTTAACACTGTGCCATTTTTCTTTCAAAATTAGAACACTTACAGGGGTTGGACAATGAAACTGAAACACCTGTCATTTTAGTGTGGGAGGTCTCATGGCTAAACTGGACCAGCCTGGTGGCCAATCTTCATTAACTGCACATTAAGAGTAAGAGCAGAGTGTGAAGGTTCAGTTAGCAGGTAAGAGCACAGTTCTGCTCAAAATACTGCAATGCACACAGCATTATGGGTGACATACCAGAGTTCAAAAGAGGACAAACTGTTGGTGCACGTCTTGCTGGCGCATCTGTGACCAAGACAGCAAGTCTTTGTGATGTATCAAGAGCCACGGTATCCAGGGTAATGTCAGCATACCACCAAGAAGGACGAACCTCCACCAGCATCACGTAGTGACCTGGCCACTATCCTGCAAGAAGAATGGCTTAAAATCCCTCTGACCACTGTGCAGGACGCAGTATATGTCATTCCCAAGACGAACTGACGCTGTATTGGCCGCAAAAGGAGGCCCTACACCCTACTAATAAATGATTGTGGTCTAAAACCAGGTGTTTCAGTTTCATTGTCCAACCCTTGTACATGCACTATTTAAAATAGGATACCTTATATTTGGTTTCTAATATTTAGTTCCCTATTTCGCATCTGTGCCAACTCACTGTTGCTTTAGAGCTTTAAAATTTTAGTTACGGCCAAACAGAAGAATAAAGCTTAATGAACTGTAAACATACCAAGTTCCACAGCAGCTTTATAAGATATTTGCATAATTTCCTGAACTATTTTAGGAAAGGTACTTCTACTTGAGTCATTATGTAATCACTCTACTTGAAAATGGGGTAAGATGACTCATCCATTAAGCTAGAAACATAAACATTTCAATATCCCATTGATTGCCTGTATTACTGTAAACTCTTTAGAGGAGTTTTTTGGGATATCATCTTATCAAGAAACAAGAAACGAGGGAATTATTAATGACAAGAAAATTGAAAGAAAATCAAAGAAATTTGCATTGCACTATCATTTAGAACGCCCCCCACTTAATGACAGTACTCTTTGATGAGGCCCTTCAAATAAGCGGTATATAAAAGCTGGCCAACACTGGGTTGAAATCTATACGGGAGGCCATTAAGAGCGGTGCTCTATCAGGCGTGCTGATGACAACCTAACTTTTTCCATTTGCTTCCATCATTGGGTTGATGGTGTTGCCCATTTAGCGGAGGCATGTGGAGCAATGAGCATAGTTATGGTTTAATGGGCACTACTGTGCTTTCTCCAAGTGGCAAAGTCTCGGTTTCAGGATTACTCTATTTCTGCTTCGGTCGCAGGTGCTTCGGGGAAGAAAATCCTCTGGCTGATGCTACTGCATTAGAAAACTGTCCTCCCTGCCTCCTAACTGCACCATTCTGCGGGGCAGGATGGGTTTCCCTTTTGAGGCCTGGCTCCTTCTACTGTTTTTCTCTAATGCTCCTAGAGAGTTTCTCCTTTTGGGATTTGGATCCTAATGTTTCTACTTCATGGTTCCGGTGGGTTTCACCAACTGAGTCTTGGGTCCACTCTGTGTTTCTTCCTCATCTTCTCAGGGCAGGTGACCAATTAACCAGGGACCACTACCCACTTAAGGTTCTCCAAAGGAGGAGATAAAAACATTTCAAGAATACATTTTTAACTACATGCACTATATTGCCAAAAGTATTCACTCACCCATTCAAACATTGAATTCGGGTGTTCCAATAACGTCCATGTCTACAGAGCTATAAAACCCAGACATGCAGAGTGCTTCTTCAAACATCTGTGAGAGAATGGGTCGCTCTCAGGAGCTCAGTGAATTACACCATGGTACCGTAATAGGATGCCACCTGTGCAACAGGTCCAGTTGCGAAATATCCTCCCTACTAAATATTCCTCAGTCAACTGTTTGACCTCAACCTGATAGAACGCCTTTGAGATGAATTAGAATGGAAGCTGCGAGTCAGGCCTTCTCAACCAACATCAGTATCTGACCTCACAAAAGCTCTTCTGGAAGAATGGTCAAAAATGCCCAAAACCACATTCCTAAACTTTGAGGAAAGCCTTCTCAGCAGAGTTGAAGTTGTTATAGCTGCAGAGGGCGATCCAAAACATCATATTAGACCCTATGGATTAAGAATGAGTCACTCAAGCTCATATGCATGTAAAGGCCTTAGAAGGCCTAGCATTGGTGTTCTGGTGTTCTGTATTGGTGTTCAAGTGAGTAACGTTGCAACAGAGAGGGTACATGATGCCCAGAACCACCACAACTAAACCGTTCCAGGAACAAGGTCACCTAATGTCGCCTCACGGTAAGAAAGGCCTGGGTCTTGGAGATCTACCACCCACTCCCGTTTCAGGAGATCTACCACTCTGTAGAGTTCCCTCCAACTCCAACTTCAGTCGATCATGGTCCAGGTAATAAACCCTCAGGGTGCTCTGAAGAGTAGAGCCAGGTTTGATGGATTTAAACCCTCCAGGAACAAAAGATTAGGCACCTCTGGAATTCTTTTGGGACCTTGACTACCACTATCTGGAGGTTCTATTAAATTTAAAAAGGTTATTTAAACTTAGGACAATTATGTTCTTTGAGGAGTTCCTCTGAGCAGTGCTTCTCAAGTCGGACCTCCCCAGATAGGCCACATTTTGGGTACCGCCAGAGACTGGTCACGGGGTGGAATATGAATAGCTCATAACGAACATCATGAACAAGGCATCAGATTACAGGGAACGTCCCGTCCAAAACAAGAAAGAAAATACCGGCTCAATAGGTAGACGATATCGCAACGCTAGTGGGGAAAGCCCGAGCACAGCAGCCAGAATAAGCCAAAAAATAGTTTTCGGTATTTAATTAAGATTGTCCGATACTATCAGAGATTTCAAAAATGTTTTGGAAACAGTGATTTGACTCACAGTGTGAGTATTTTGGTCTGGTCTCGTGTTGACAGCTCTGCAAAGACGGCGGCCGAGTGACGCACAACCTCAGAGGACATTAGACAGAGTCTGCTCTAATTCATGAACTGCGGGTCCAATCAGATAAGGATCGTTCCATCTAATTCCCGGTCAGACCTGCTATGTGTTTGGTGTAGTGAGATCCAGGCCACAGACAAGACTGTGTAAGAGGCTCATAACAGCCAATCACGAACCTGAGTAAGATGTTAACCTGGGAAGGAGTGTTAAGTCTGAAAATGGCTGCTCTGATCCTCGTGAGAGGGAAACTGATCTCCTCTGCGAGCTTCTCCCTCCTCCCTGCTCTTTCCATCCGTGGTGATGGAAGGGATCTGGAGAGACTGGACTCAGACTGAAATGGGTCGTTCCACATAATCAGCTTACCATGGCTGAGTTCTGGAGAGAAGGCCACTCTCTCTCTCTCTCTCTGTTCATTCCTTCCCTATCTCTCCCTGAATTCTCCTAATCCATATTTCTCTCATTTTGATCACTCTGTTACTCTTCATGTCTCCCTTTTCTCTCAGTCTTTCTCTCACAAGTCTCTCCTCCCTGCCTCTCTCTCCTCTCTCTTTCTTTCACCTTCATCTATCCCATATTCTCTTAATCAATCTCTTTCTCAGTCTCTCTCCTCTCTCACACTTAGTCAATGTCTTATCCTCAATGTCTTTCTTTCTTTAGCTCTGTGCTTATCTCTCCTTTTTCTGTCTCTCTAGATTATCCCTCTCAGTTTCTCTCCCCATCTCAGTCTCTCTCACTCTGAGTCTGCCTCTCTTTATACTTCTTTTTCTGTAATTTCTTATCACTTTGTTTTATTCCCTTTTTCTTTCTCTCTTTAAACTTTCTTTCTCTCATCCAACTCTCTCTCTTCCATCTCTCTTCCAACTCTCTCTCTTCCAACTCTCACTTCCATCTCTCTTCCAACTATCTCTCTTCCATCTCTCTCTCTCTCTCCCATCTCTCTCTCTCTCTCTCTCTCTCTCTCTCTCTCTCTCTCTCTCTCTCTCTCTCCCATCTCTCTCTCTCCCATCTCTCTCTCTCTCTCCCATCTCTCTCTCTCTCTCTCATCTCTCTCTCTCTCCCATCTCTCTCTCTCTCTTCCATCTCTCTCTCGCTCTCTCTCTCTCTCCATAATGAGTATATATATAAACTCTTGCCTGGCTGCCCATCACAAAGGCCTGCACATTCACATCTGTACTGTACTGCTTTTAAATCTAGTTTGAGGTTGTCTTATGCTTTTGCTAACTAACAATGAAGACAATAAAGGCGAACACCTCATATAAAAATTTTACTGTTTTAATAAACTTTCTTGCTAAAACAAGAGGTAAAAGAAAATAATAAACCAAAAGTAGCAGCAATTAAATAAATCAAGTAAAAAAACCCCGCCTAAATTTAAAATATTTACATGTATTTCTGCATTAATCTACTTTGTACATTCTGCTGTCGGTCTACACTCTATTGCAACTAAATTCTATAGTCACAAGTCTTTAATGAAATATAGGAAATGATGTCACCAACTTGTCAACTAGTAAATTAGTTCCCATTCCCAGTAATGTGGTTATCCATTTTAATTTCACTAGGTCAATGAATCAGTGCAACCCTACACAGGAAGCACATCAATTTGTTTCTTTAACGCCTCAGTGTCACTGCTGGACTGCAGAAACAGATGACGGTACCAAGGCCAACACACCACCAACCCCAGAAGTGTCTCTACAGTGCTGAGAATGACTCAGTGCCTAAACAGGTTTCGGTATTGTTAGAATATAATTGATTTCTAAATCTGGAGCGAAGGTAACCAAAACAACATCCAGGTCCTGCCAGTCAGCTGCGTCCTTACAGACGTATTTCTGCAGTAATCATGGCCATGTTTATGAATGACAGTGCGTTATATGTAGAGATGTTTTACTGTGAGGGGGTTTAACAGCGTGCACAGCATCATTTTTAAGGCTGGAGGTAAAAGTGTGAGGATGGACAGACAGACTGTGATGCGCGCTGAGCTACAAGCAAAGCTAGGTTATTTCACAGGCTCGTAGCACAACTCAGCAGCAACAAGATATAAGCTGACATAACCAAGAGGGCAAGGACTGAGTCAGAGTAAGAACATGAGCAGAAGTCAGAACCAGGCAAAAACAGACCAGCAACAGCATCCAAAGGGAAAAGACAAAAGAGTAAACCAGAAAGTCAAAACAGAGTCAAACCAGGTAAGTAAACGAGAACAACAACAGAGATGCACACAATGTGCCAACGGGTCAGTGGGAGAGTGGAGTATTTGTACCAACAGACTAAATCAGATACGGAAGGGGAATGGGAGATGGTGGACATGTGACAGTGACGTCCTTGGGTGGTGGGTTATGGGAAGTCCGGGAGATTGGGGATGAAAGGAGAGCTAGCAGGTGTGACAAAAAGCTTTCATTGCCACAAAATAATAGTTTGTACTTTTCTACACTTTTGTTTCAGTGAGCTGGGAGTGGGAAAAAACTCACAGAAATCTACTGGGTCTCAGCGATGCACAAAATCCATAGCCCGGTTTGATATGATCGGTGGTGTCTTGATTCAGTACATTGTCTAACTCACATCAATAAGTCAATTTCAAGATGATACATATACAACACTTACATTCTTTACAATTGCAGGATGGAGTCCATTCAGACTGGTTTAAACTAAAGGCAAACATTAGTAATAGATCAGCCCCGAGCTAAAGTTGCTAACCACGAAGCTATTTTCGGAGGTATGGGATGCTCTTACTAGTTTACTGTATTTTGCATAATACTCAGTCGAGCACCTTCTTTGCTCCTGTCCATTGTAGGTACTGCTTGATGCTCTGTGCATATTGAATCGAGAGCTTTGTCTGAAACAGCACAATACCATTACTGCAGTGATAACCGTGACATCTAAAGGTTAATGCGTGTTCAGAAACGCAGCCCTGTGTGTTTAATGCTAGAAGAGAGATAGACACAGCTGACGTAGATCTGAATGACTTTAGATTCTTATTATGATCAGTTTCATCTGAAAGGGGATTAACACACACACACACTCACATACAGACACTCACACACACACACACACGTACAGACACACACACACACACTCACTGGACGTGGAAAGAAAAAACGAGCTTAATCTCTCTATTATCAAAGGATTAAGCTTTTGGATGAGTCATAAGCTGGAAGACTGTTCTAAGAGTGGAGAAAAAAGGAGGGCAAACATCCTATTCAACTAAACATACTGAAGAGAGCCTGAAAGAGGGAGAGAGAGAGAGAGAGAGAGAGAGAAAGAGAGAGAGAGAGAGAGGAAATACTAGGAGATAAAGACACACTGGAGAGAGAGATAATATTAGAGAATGAAAAAAGAGTAGAATAAGAGACACTCTAAGTGGAGAAAGAAAGAGAGAGTAGGAAGACAGAGAGAGAGAGAGAGAGAGAGAGAGTGATAGAGTGCGAGAGAAAGTACTGGAAGATGGAGACACAGTGGAGAGAGAAAGATGATATAAGAATGAAAAAAGACAGAGTAATATAAAAGACAGACTGAGCTGGGAAAGAAATAGAGAGTAGGAAGATAGATATAGAGAGAAAGTACAGAGAGAGAAGAAAGAGAGAGAGTAGAAAGAAAGACAGACTGAGCGAGAGAGAACGAGAGAGTAGGATGAGGAAGAGAGAAAGAGAGGGGAGAGATACAGAGAGAGAGAGAGAGAGAGAGAGAGAGAGAGAGAGAGAGGAGTGAAGGGGAGAGAGAGAGAGATTATGGAGAGGGTGTGTAGGAAGAGAGAGAGAAAGGGGAGAGAGAAAGTACAGAGAGAGGAGAAAGAGAGACAGTCTGAGCGGGGAGAAAACGAGAGAGTAGGATGAGGAAGATAAGACTAAGAAGGGAGAGTGAGAGTATGGAGAGAGTGTGTAGGAAGAGAGAGAGAGGGGAGAGATACAGAGAGAGAGAGAGAGAGAGAGAGAGAGAGAGAGAGAGGGGAGAGAAGGGAAGAGAGAGAGAGATTATGGAGAGGGTGTGTAGGAAGAGAGAGAGAAAGGGGAGACAGAAAGTACAGAGAGAGAGGAGAAAGAGAGACAGCCTGAGCGGGGAGAGAACGAGAGAGTAGGATGAGGAAGATAAGACTAAGAAGAGAGTAAGAGTATGGAGAGAGGGTGTAGGAAGAGAGAGAGAGAGAGAGAGAGAGAGAGAGAGAGAGAGGGAGAGGGGAGAGAAGGGAAGAGAGAGAGAGAGATTATGGAGAGGGTGTGTAGGAAGAGAGAGAGAAAGGGGAGAGAGAAAGTACAGAGAGAGGAGAAAGAGAGACAGCCTGAGCGGGGGAGAGAACAAGAGAGTAGGATGAGGAAGATAAGACTAAGAGTGAGAGTGAGAGTATGGAGAGAGTGTGTAGGAAGAGAGAGAGAGAGAGAGAGAGAGAGAGAGAGAGAGGGGAAAGATACAGAGAGAGAGAGAGGGGAGAGAAGGGGAGAGAGAGAGAGATTATGGAGAGAGTGTGTAGGAAGACAGAGAGAGAGAGAGAGAGAGAGAGAGAGAGAGAGAGAGGGGAGAGAAGGGGAGAGAGAGAGAGATTATGGAGAGGGTGTGTAGGAAGAGAGAGAGAAAGGGGAGAGAGAGTATGGAGAGAGTGTGTAGGAAGACAGAGAGAGAAAGTGGGGAGAGAGAGAGAGAGAGTGGGGAGAGCGAGGGGAAGAGAGAGAGTATGGAGAGAGTGTGTAGGAAGAGAGAGAGAGAAAGTGGGGAGAGAGAGAGAGAGAGAGAGAGAGAGTGGGGAGAGCGAGGGGAAGAGAGAGAGTATGGAGAGAGTGTGTAGGAAGAGAGAGAGAGAGAAAACGTGGGGGAGATGTAGAGAGAGAGAGAGAGAGAGAGAGAGAGTGGGGAGAGCGAGGGGAAGAGAGAGAGTATGGAGAGAGTGTGTAGGAAGAGAGAGAGAGAAAGTGGGGAGAGAGAGAGAGAGAGAGAGAGAGAGAGAGAGAGAGTGGGGAGAGCGAGGGGAAGAGAGAGAGTATGGAGAGAGTGTGTAGGAAGAGAGAGAGAGAAAGTGGGGAGAGAGAGAGAGAGAGAGAGAGAGAGAGAGAGTGGGGAGAGCGAGGGGAAGAGAGAGAGTATGGAGAGAGTGTGTAGGAAGACAGAGAGAGAAAGTGGGGAGGGAGAGAGAGAGAGAGAGAGAGAGAGAGAGAGTGGGGAGAGCGAGGGGAAGAGAGAGAGTGTGTAGGTGATAGACAGTTTCCACAGAATGCCCACTGTAGGATTACCCAACCCCACCCACCCCCGTCAGCTCCACTCTGTTTATGGTCTGTTTCTCCCTCACAAATGACTCCAGCTCCTCCCCCAGACCAAGCCTGTCCCTGTCACCAGCACAGGTAGAGGACCACTTCTCCAGTGAACGCTCAGTCCCACTTCACAGCCCTTTCTGTGGCAGACTGCAATGCCGAATTCGGAGCATCTCTTCTCAATATTTATGGTAATATCTGCACTCTGCTTTTCAGGGGTAGTTTCCAACAAATCCACAGACATTTGTGATGATGTTGAAGCCTAATTTATTTCTCCAGCTCGTTTTGAATGTAGCCTGGCTAACTCCAGACACGTCAGATGTTAGTGTTGTGCCCACAGTCACCTGGACCTGATCTGCCTGTTCAGTCACCAGCAGTTCATCCTTGTTTATTCAGATCACTATTACAAGGAGTGAGTCTGAACCAGCTGCTGTTTTGAATGAGACACGATATACAGCAGGGGTGCGCAGCTCCGGTCCTGGAGGGCCAGTGTGCACAGTTTGGTGGTTCCCCTGCTTGAACACACCCTCTTGGAAACTGAGCGACGACCATGATCAGGTGTGCTTCAGCAGGCCAATTAACAAACTCTGCTGGACACCTGGTCCTCCTGGTCCTCCACTGCTGATATAAAGCATTTTGAGAAATGGAGGATCACACATACTTTATTGACCTGACTTTATTGTAGCCAACACTTTCCTAGTGGTGAGCCCGAATACAAGCATCAGGAACAAGTAGTGGGCAACTTAGTGTGACATAATCGAAGAACACTGATGAGGCGTCTGGGGTGCCTCAGGACACACTGACGTAAAGTCTAGCA
Organism: Prochilodus magdalenae; assembly: GCA_024036415.1. Classification (NCBI taxonomy): domain Eukaryota; kingdom Metazoa; phylum Chordata; class Actinopteri; order Characiformes; family Prochilodontidae; genus Prochilodus; species Prochilodus magdalenae. The sequence continues at coordinate 55,867 of JAMWET010005492.1, forward strand.
TATCAGTTTCTCGCTGTTTCCACCTGACCTCGCCTATGACGTGTTCCTTGACACTGACCCATAAGAGGACTCTCTGCTCTCTGGTGCACTCTTTGGTGTAAATATGGCGAAGAGGAAGCGGGAATAACGAGCCACAGATCACATATATAACAATAACATCCACTCAGTGCTACAACACATAGCAGCTACAATCAGGGTAACAAGATGCTAACGGCTAAGAGCTAATCCCAGTGGCTATAAACAGCTCACTACAACCACAAATGAACACAGTCCTAACTTCACTTCTCCAGACTCATCAGTAACTCCAGACTCCAACAGTAACTCCAGACTCCAACAGTAACTCCAGACTCCAACAGTAACTCCAGACTCATCAGTAACTCCAGACTCCAACAGTAACTCCAGACTCCAACAGTAACTCCAGACTCATCAGTAACTCCAGACTCCATCAGTAACTCCAGACTCCAACAGTAACTCCAGACTCCATCAGTAACTCCAGACTCCAACAGTAACTCCAGACTCCAACAGTAACTCCAGACTCCAACAGTCACACCAGACTCATCAGTAACTCCAGACTCCATCTGTAACTCCAGACTCCATCAGTAAAACCAGACTCAACAGTAACTCCAGACTCCAACAGTAACTCCAGACTCCAACAGTAACTCCAGACTCCAACAGTAACTCCAGACTCCAACAGTAACTCCAGACTCCAACAGTAACTCCAGACTCCAACAGTAACTCCAGACTCCAACAGTAACTCCAGACTCACCAGTAACACCAGACTCATCAGTAACTCCAGACTCCAACAGTAACTCCAGACTCATCAGTAACTCCAGACTCATCAGTAACTCCAGACTCCATCAGTAACTCCAGACTCATCAGTAACTCCAGACTCCAACAGTAACTCCAGACTCCAACAGTAACTCCAGACTCCAACAGTAACTCCAGACTCCATCAGTAACTCCAGACTCCATCAGTAACTCCAGACTCAACAGTAACTCCAGACTCATCAGTAACTCCACTCCATTAGTAACTCCAGACTCATCAGTAACTCCACTCCATCAGTAACTCCAGACTCCAACAGTAACTCCAGACTCCAACAGTAACTCCAGACTCCAACAGTAACTCCACTCCATCAGTAACTCCAGACTCATCAGTAACTCCAGACTCATCAGTAACTCCAGACTCAAACAGTAACTCCAGACTCATCAGTAACTCCACTCCATCAGTAACTCCAGACACCAACAGTAACTCCAGACTCCATCAGTGACTACAGACTCCAACAGTATCTTCAGACTTTAACAGTAACTCCAGACTTTAACAGTAACTTGTAACATGCCCTCTTTTTTATAGACAAAAATTGCTTTTATATTAAAACACAAAACCTATCATAAAATAAAAAATGCCTAACTTGCTCACAGGCCATATTTTATGTTTTATTTGTAACCAACCACGTTACATTCAGCAAATGACATGCATTATGGATTTTGTAAGGGTACACATTCTCTACAAAGAACAGTTATACACATTTCACTCAACACCTACCATTTATTTGCTGAGTAATTTGCAGAACAACAATATGGAACAGTGCAAGTATTATTTTAACATGGGCTATATTTAAAATGCAGTGTATTCAATTATATTAAGCAAAAAAAAAAAAGAGTAAATCTGGATCAAGGTACAAAACATCAGAAGTCTGGAGTTCCTGTTTGCTAACTTATTCCAGTATAAATATGCTTCTGCATTTGAGAGACACATTTAATTAATTATTTCTACCACATGTTCAACTTCTTTTCTGTTTGTTCTGATGTCAAAAAGGCAAACATTTAGAGAATGCTTTTTCTTTCCACAAAACAAGACTGAACACACAACAACAGCTTCTGTTCAAATTCAAATTACAGTAAAATATCTTATCTTCTTACAAACACAAATGAGATATGGATTGAAAGATAAGAGTACACACTTTCAACAGATTGTCACTGCTTGTTCAAAGAGCTAGATCAATGATAACAGCTGGGACTTGTGAGGGTAAAATGACTGGTGTCAGACATGTTCTTGTCCTGACCATCAAGTAACACACTTGACTTTGAGAAATAACTGTCACCTACTAAGACTTTCATCCACTGGATCTTTTGTGCTTGGCTGGAACAAAAAACCTGGATCCACACAGGCTAACGTCTTTTAAAATAAAAGCTATTACACACAGATTATTATTTCTGAGAGCTGGTTCAGAGCTCAAGCAGAACAGCTGGTAGAGTCTAACTACTGGCCATTTTACCATGAGTATTTATTAACTTATGAGGTCAACAGAAATCACAACATCAAATCATTATTCTGCTCTAGTGTAGCCCAGCCAGTAACACCTCCACCCTGCAGACTGGGGTTCCACTCCATGCTCACAAAGGCAAGAATGCTGAATTAGCTTACCTCAGCTGTTCTGGATAAAAGCATCGGTCAAAATTTGTATTATAGACTAAAAAAACATATTACTACTAATCTTATTGGTAAACTATGTAGGATGAACAAAAATGTTTTGGTAATACAAATGAACCATGGTGGGGCCAGGAGGCCACCGCACAGTCTGACGCTGCTAACTGAGTCAGCTGACTTCTTAGTTGGGTCTCACTGGTCTGGTTTCCATGTAGGGCTAAGGCTAACCCTGTCTAAAATACTTCAGATGAAAAGGAGTAGACAGCGTGAGGCGATCAGGGTGATCTATCTATCTATCTATCTATCTATCTATCTATCTATCTGAAGTGTAGGAACAGTGCTACAACAAAAACTCACCCATGTGAAACAAAGTGGTATGTGCCTTGTTTACTTTTTACTGACTATGTTAATCATAAGTTTAATAACACATCATGGTAGTAGATTTTTTTTTTAGTCTGGTCTTGTTCTAGATCATGCACATAGATGAACCTGCATGCTATTAGCTAAGATTTAGCTTAGTTGCTTAAAATCTTTTTTTCCCCCATTAAACAGCATGTAGATGTATGGGACAATGTTTGTGGTCATTTAAGCATATAACAAATCAGAAAGTATGAGTGTAAGACTGATTTGCTACACATATCCATTTAAAATGTAGCATCTACTGCTAATTCCTAGTAGCAAACTTTTAACAAAGCAGTTTTCACTGTAAATGCCATTCTCTGCATAACTGGTGGCTATTAAATTCGTATGAACAGTACAGCAAAATAACAGTAATACAGTATATATGCCCTTATCATCTAAACATCCGCATCTAACACTCAGAATCTAATTACTGACACCTCTCATTCCGAAAACTTTGAGTCAGGAAGAAGGAAAGGCCGCAATGATTGACGAACGCTACAATTACACAAGCACAGCTGCAGGGACAGATTAGATTGAGGCTTCTAAATTTAACTGAGTAGGCAAATCGTTTCAAAGGCTGCCATCATTATTGTGATCTAATTGGGCCACGTGTCAATAATTCATGCCAATCAAACATACCTTGCAGAATAAGAATGGGATAATAGGAGAATTATAATAGATGATAATGATTTTCAATTATTTCATAGTCTGATATTCTTTATGGCGAGTTCAAGGGAGACTTGCAGAACTGATTTGAAAAGATGGAGAAAGCAACAAAGAAAGCCAGCATGAAAGAAAGACAGAAAGAAAGGGAAAGAAAAATACATTAAAAAACAGTCTTGGTTTTTATTCTGAAATATGACTGTCTTTGAGCTTTGAGATCAAAAAAGTGGGCAATTTACCAACAGTGAGAGGAGTAATTCACTTTGCAATTGGTCTTAGGTTTATAAAATACTGCACTGGAAATGGTTTCTGGGTTTTTTTTCTAAGCACTGGGCAAAAAAAATTTTTGTACAAAAGAACTGATGGTAAAAAAAAAAAAAAAAAAAGCAAAAAACATTTCCTGGATCACTCAGAATGTATATAGTTGAAAACTGATCATCCAAAAATCCTTAAATACAGTGCAAATGCATACGTGTTTCAAAAACCACACCTATTTGATTATATGTTAACGACTGATCCGGCTCTCCATAACCAAGGTGCGTAGTATTGGTCACACAGATAGCTGAAAGTAGGTGCTAGCTCAATTTATTAAACAAACATAAACTACAGGGAACAATGGAAACAATGCAAAAGAATATAGAACAGGGCATTAAACCAACAGAAAAGGCCAAACAAACAGTGTAGACGCACAACTAGACAAGGAAGGACTGAAACAAAGGGCGAGATATGCCCAGACACAATAGAACACCTGGGAGAAGGAGGATAAAGGAACTATACACAGGTGGGAATACTAACAGGAATGTGGGAAATAGGGCGGAGACCAGACCTAAAACACAACTGAAGCAAACGGCACAAAAGTTCATGGTCCTGACAGAGGGGGCATAAACAGGTACATTCAACACTGAGAAACCGTTCCCTCTGGGATCAATAAAGTATCTATCTATCTATCTATCTATATAAAACTCAAAGTTACTGGGGACATGCAAAGACTATAAACCAATATACAGCAGTGCTGTAAAATTGGTACACCCTTTAGGAATTCCTATAAGGAAAACTCATTAACCAAATACGACAAATACATTAGACTTAGTCATGAATTTATTTTAAAAACTTTTAGAATTAGCAGAAAAACTGAAGGGGAATTTTGTGTTTTCAGTCAATGGGACAATCAGGTGTGAGTGGGCACCCTGTTTCATTTAAAGGACAGGAAGTCTGATCTTCCCAACACATGTTTGTGAAAGCGTGTCATGGCACGAACTAAGCACATTTCTGAGGAGCTGGAGGAGGAGTTGTTGATGCCCATCAGGTTGAAAAAGACTACAATACCATCTCAAATGAAGGAAGTTCAAGACCAGTATTACACTCCCCAAAGTGGTGGACCAACACAGATCATGCCAAGAGCAAGGCGTGTGCCACCAGGTCACAAAGGAAACCATGGTAACTTCTAATCAACTAAAGACCTTTCTCACTTTGGTCTTTGTTAACGTTCATGAGTCCACCATCAGGAAAAGTAGCGTGCTTGGCAGCGTTGCAAAAAGACATTTCTGCCCGTCTGAGGTTTACTAAAGATCACATGGACAAGCCAGAAGACTACTGGAACAATGTTTTGTGGACAGACGGACACTCCAGTATAAAACCTTATTCTATCTGTGAAACATGGTGGTGGTAGTATCAAGGATTGGGCCTGTTAAGGATTATATGTCAGGACTTCTGTTTGTGAGCTGAATCTCACGACCCTGGACACACAAGTCGTTCTACCAAAGACGGTTAAAGAAGCATATAGGTCATGTTCTGAAATGGCCAGGTAAAGGTCCTGGCCTTAATCCAATAGAAATGGAAGAAGGACCTGAAGGGAGCAGTTCATGTAAGGAAACCCACCAATACAACAGAGCTGAAGCTGATTTGTATGAAGGAACTGGCTACAATTCCTCCAAGCCAACGTGCTGCACAAGAGGGTCACACCAAATGATGAAAGCAAAGGTTCACACACTTTTGCCACTTACAGATTTGTAATATTGAACCCTTTTTCTCAATAAATAAAATGACCAAGTCTTATATTTTTGTCTCATTTGTTTTTTCTTGTCTGCTTTTAAGACAGAGATTGTGTTGCAGAAATCTAGAAAATTCTAAAGGCTGCACAAACTTTAAAGTACAACTGTAAACCCTTAACTCCATAAAAGTCGGATCTCTCAGTATTTGGTCTTGTGGAACCTTCTCTTCTAAACAAGTAAACAGCCTGTGTGAACCTAGAGGTAGGCTTTGGATCACACCATGCACCAGCCTTTGCCTTCTGGCAGAGGCAGCAAGATTTACATGTAACATCTTCTGGCATTGGCGTCCATAATGGTCCCTCTTATATGTTCAGGGTGAGATCACGCTGTTTGATAAGATTTTAATGCTTGGAGTTATTTATCAAGGGTGCCAATCATCAATCAATTGTATATATTATTAGAAGAGCAATAATTAACTGCTGGATGAACATACTATAGGTGAGAAGACAAACAGCCATCATAACAACAGACATAAAACCACCTCATCATAAATATTGCTTGTGTGGCACCGCCAAATTAGTGCTTTCTATCCATCCTCATCATCCAAAATGAAAAGATCCTCACATGCTATGCACACAAAGCACACAGCCTCATTCTGACATGCCAATAACAGAAAGAATAATTATGAGCAGGCCTACTGCCAGATAACAAGACATCAAGACAAACAGACCGCATGCCAGTAATAATAACAATTATTACAAGGTAGGCTGCTCTACAGAGGAAACCAGGCAATAATGGAGGAAATGGAAGCCAAGATAGGAATGGATAAAAGCATTAGGGCCATTCGAGATACACAACATGTTCATGCGTGGCTCTGTGTACATTACCTGGAATAAAGAGGCACGCTAATCAAGTCACACGAAAGACCAATAAGTCACGAGCAACACGCATGACACACATCATTCAAAAACCAGGGCAGATCCCGCTTTACTGTAGTGCAGTTGTATTGGACTTGGCATTAGGCCAGAGACAGATGGGATTTTCAAGATACTCCAGTATAAAACCTTATTCTATCTGTGAAACATGGTGGTGGTAGTATCAAGGATTGGGCCTGTTTTGCTGCATCTGGCCCAGGATGGCTTGTCATTATTGATGAATCAATTAATACTGAATTATACCTCCAAATACTAAAGGATTATGTCAGGACTTCTGTTTGTGAGCTGAATCTCACGACCCTGGACACACAAGTCGTTCTACATCAAGACAACACGCATGACAACACGCATGACACACATCATTCAAAAACCAGGGCAGATCCCGCTTTACTGTAGTGCAGTTGTATTGGACTTGGCATTAGGCCAGAGACAGATGGGATTTTCAAGATTACATTTGTTTCAGTTTAGTTCAATTCATTATTTAGCTATGCAGCATATCAAAGCAAGGTCCGAACCCTAGATGAGCAAGTCAAGGGCAACAGTGGCAAGGAACGCCTCCATATGAGCAACAGCAAGAATCCTCGAGAGGGACCAGGACTCAAACAAGCAGAACCCTGTAATGAATGGAAGTATGGTGTTAGGTGGGTGCTCTCGTAGTGAGGTGGATACTTAGCTTCCATGAAGAGACACGCAGGGAAAACGTCACAAGTTCCCAGATAACACCAGCTGGAGAACCCAGGCTACAACCTAGTACTGTTCACCACACGCACTTTCTTCCACACTCTACATTATTCGCTCCGGCTCTTCACCATGCACATGCGCCATGCACCTTCTCTAGTAGTAATTGATATACAAATATGAATATTGAAAACAGGAAAGAAATCAGCACGAGGATTGAACAGAAGCATTGATTCACCAATTACAACACATGACTACTGCTGGAGGCCTATCAGAGTTGACGAATGTGAATAAGCATCTTTGAACACCAGTGAGTGATGTTAGAGGTGAGGTAATCCACCAATGACTACTGTTTAAAACTTGTCATGATGACACATTTGTACACTATATGGACAAATGTACTGGGACACACCTCTTTATCACTGAATTTAGACTTTCTTTCAGTCTCATTGCCACAGGTGTACAAATTCAAGCACCTACCCATAAAGTCTGCCTTTACAAACGTGTGAAAGAATGGGTCGCTCTAAAGAGCTGACCTCTGTAACAGGATGCCTCTGCTGCAACGTGTCAGTTTGTGAAATTAGTTCCCTCCTGGATATTAATCGATCAGCTGTGAGTGGTTTTACCAAAAACTGGAAGCGATTAGGTACCACAGCCACTCAGCTATGAAGTGGCAGGCAATGTTAAGTAACAGAGCGAGCGGGGTCACAGAGCTCATCTGCATAGTGCATAAAAGTCTCCAACACTCCAATGCTGACTCATTAACTGCAGCGTTCCTAACCTCCTCTGGCATTAACATCAGCACCAACACTATGCACCAGGAGCATTCGTTTCCATGGCCAAGCAGCTGCATGGAAGCCTCACGTCACCAAGCACAATACCAAGCATCAGATAGAGTGGTGTAAAGCACACTGCCACTTTACCCTAACTAGACTAGCTAAGAAAACTTTGTTTATAGAGTTTGCAGGTGAGCACGAAAGCTTTTTGTTGTGTGGCTGGAGCTGAGCTCAGTTTTGTGCTGTGTTATATCAACCGAAAAATACTTAATATGGTAACCAGGGATACACCGATCCAACTTTTCCAGTTCCGATACCAGCACGATACATATCAGTCGATACCCAATATCAAAGTAGTAATCGGTGTGCTTCACCATGCTGGAGAGACTTAAGGCATCAGGACTGACATGATACTTGATTGACATGATGTACTTTACTAAGCCTGTAGACGGCTGACTCTCTGGCTCTCTCTATTTTGACGTTCCTGTTTATAAGTCAAGTCAACAGGCACCCTGCAAACATGCTATTGCTAACAAATTACAGTCAGGGTCAGTCCCATGGATCAGCCTAATAATCTAATACCCGATCCAGCTAATTTTGTTAATATCAGAAGCGATATCCGATCCTAATATCAGATCGGTGCATCCCTAGGGGTAACTAGCATCTATAATAGTTTTACTCAACTGTCCATTTAAACTACATTTTTAAGTTAATAAAACTAGTGTAGTTGGTTGCTATCCAACTTGGTGGTTGTAAGTAATTTAGGCTGCACCAACAAAGCATTACTTACTATTATCAAAAACCCTGCAATGCCAGCGTCCATCATGATACAAAAAACTAAAACAAACTCTGAAACCAACAACTTCTTACATTCAGAAAATATAATTAACGCTAAAACTATTAAAAGCTGCATCACTGCCTGGTTTGGGAACTGCACCGTATCGGATCGCAAGTCCCTGCAGCGGGTGGTGAGGACAGCTGAGAAGATCATTGGTGTCTCTCTTCCCACCGTCATGGACATTTACACCACACGCTGCATCCGCAAAGCAACCAGTATCGTGGGTGACCATACACACCCCTCACACACACACTCTCCACCCTCCTACCGTCTGGAAAAAGGTACCGAAGCATCCGGGCCCTCACATCCAGACTGTGCAACAGCTTCTTTCCCCAAGCCATCAGACTCCTTAACACCCAGAGTCTGGTCTGAATAACTGCACACATTCAATGACTGGACTGAACACACACACACACACACACACACACACACACACACACACATAACCTCATCTTTTAAATCTGTCCACACATAACACTTAACACATAACACAGTATAAAATGTTTACATGTATACCAAATATGGACATAACTGCTGCTAAAAACAATGTTCATTTAAAAAAAAAAACACACTACTGTCACGCAGGGTTGGCGAACGAGGAGGCAGGACGTAAGTGCAAGTGGTATTTAATCAAATACAAAACAACAAAACAAAACCAAAGACAGAAGCCAACCAAATAAACAGGAACCAGAATGCCAAACCAAAACTAAAGGATAAAAACATACAACACAAAACCAAACAAGAAACCAAAACATGAACATCAAACATGGACTCAAACATACTATTCGAACACAAAACGCCAAGCAAACACACAGGGGACAACAGGCCATATAAAAGAACAAAGACTAACACGGGACACCTGGGAAGGGGTGGGGCTACAAACAAGGGACAGAGGGCGGAGACAGGAGGGGCACATGACCAAAACAGACAGACGCACATGGGGCATGACGAAGATCACATGACCAAAACAACAGCACATGGACGGGGACAGGCAGACAGACAGACAGATGTAACAACTACCAGTGGGCTATCTGCACTGTCCCCTCCCTGTATTTATTGTTTGCTGTTTCGTGTATTGTAAATTGTCGTGTGTATTTATTGTATTTATTGTATTCACTGTTCTATGTAGGACCTTGGTCCTGGAGGAACGTTGTTTCGTTTCACTGTGTACTGTACACCACTGTATATGGTTGAAATGACAATAAAAACTACTTGACTTGACTAAAACACTCCTAAAACTAAAAATAGAACTGAAGGCCTAAACCAACACAAAGAAATACATAAAAATAAAAACAAAGAAAAACTTTAAAACTATAATAACGTTGTTGTTCAGACTCCTTATGTTACCAGCGTCACCATTCTGCAAAATATGTAAGCTCCACGGTCAATTTGTTTTGGGTACTGTGTTTGATGATAGGTCTGTTTGAAATCCATGATACTAAAATGAATACTAATGAAGTATTTCATATATATATTTCAACATAATGTGGGAAATTAGGTCGATGCATGTAAAGATGCATGTAGATGTTCTTCTGCAAGTAAGTCAAAGCAAAATGAAGATGCATATGAACCATGAAATATGACTAACCACCCAAAGCCCTTCATCATGATATCAATCCCCATGGATTACCTTCAAGCCTACTTTACAGAGCATTTTGTTTGCCAGGCTTTCACCCGCATGCACTAGGATTTTTATAATTGATATAAAGCTCTTTTTATGATCCGTGCAGCTGTTTAGTGTTCTGGAAGTAATGACGATACCCTTGATGTACTCAGAAAAAAGTGCTGTGATGTGATACACAATGACGACAATGACATATCGGTCGTTACCCCAGCCTTACTGCCATCTTTGTTTATATACAGATTAAATTCATGTACGTACAGCATGCTGACGTTTGACCAAGCAGATCATTTGTATGTGCACGCATGTTATACAACTGTGAGGCACCAGTCTCCATATGTCAACAGCCTGGATATGAAATAGCCTATCAGATGGATTAGTTTGGATCAATTCCACTAAATGAATAGGATTTACATAGATAGATGGAAAGCTGATGCCAGAGCAGCACTGCCATGCTGAAAGGCTTTCACCCGCTGAAGTAGATGTATGTGTGGGACTAATTTGTCAATCCCGCTTCCGTTAGAATTTGTCCTCCTCCTGCCAAAAATGAGTAACGTTATTCTGTTCCTGCCCGAAACTGAGACATTTCCCGCCCTCGGGCCCATCCGGCCCACAAGCCCTTTGAAGGTAAATGTATTTGACATATTCTGCTGACCAATCAATTTTTGCTTGTGAAATCATTACGACTGAATACTTTTCACAGTCAAGGCCGACTAACCATCAAAAGCTAGGTTACTTGATGCATTAAAAAAGGAATTAATTTCATTTAAGAGCAATGATAATTTTATTTTTAAATATACAGGCTGTAATCGAAATGGCACATTACTGTACTGCACACACTGTATACTATGGTTCTTTGTACTGCATACTGTATACGCCCCCTGTGTGTGGTACATAGTACAGTAACAAATTCTGACCTACAGTGTAGTATACTAATACAGTCACATGACCAGTTACCTCACATTTACCTCAGAGCTGTTATTACTGTGCCCACTGTTAGGAGCTAGCTGCTGCTAACGCTGCTCAGTTCACCTGAAATACGGTTAGCCTAGCTGTTAGCTCCCCTCGGCTATTTCACTCTAAAACTGATCCTCTAAAGCGAGTTCATCTTTTATTAATCTTCAGACCTTTATATTTTAACTTTCTGAGGCTCATTCTGATGAGAACATACACCACCACAATCACTACACCTACATTTACCTCAGAGCTGTTATAACTGTATCCACTGTTTAGAGCTAGCTGCTGCTAACACTGCTCAGTTCACCTGAAATACATTTAGCCTAGCTGTTAGCTCCCCTTGGCTATTTCACTCTAAAATTGATCCTCTAAAGCGAGTTCATCTTTTATTAGTCTTCAGACCTGTATATTTTAACTTTCTGAGGCTCATTCTGATGAAAACTTACATCACTACGATCACTACACCCACATTTATACTCATAGAGTTGGCTAAGTTTTACTCCTGGGTGTTAGCCGCCGCCATTTTCTCAGGCTGAGAGCTGGTGAGGCAAAGTGCATGATGGGATACAGTACACCATGTAGTGCACTACAGATCTTCAGTTTGGTTGCATACTGCAAACTACATACTACTAAGGTAGATTTAGTACATGAGTAGTATGTAGTAGACGTTTCGAATACAGCTATAGAAATTTGTGGTGGGACCTGTGGGAATGCAAACATCTACTGAAAAGTCTACACAAAACTGAAGAGTTAATGACACTGAATGTGTGTGCATGCTCACTTAGTTTTTACCGCAGTGCATTCAACAATGAAGGCAGCACTGAGCTTCTTTTGCACAGTGATAGTAAACATGGTACCACACAGGACGCTCGAATACTTCATACCGATCCATTATGACCAGCATGGACATGTACGCTACCTTAGGGGCAGATTTAATGAGTTAAAGAGGAACGAAGAGCAACAATTCATTAGGTTAGACTGGGTTCAAAAATGTGTCCGAGTGGAAAGTGTGTAGCTGTTAAAGCTTTTAAAGGCCCACCGATGTCCATTTTAGCACAGAGAGAGGCCATTTAACTACAGCCGCACAGTGAACAGAAGCACTAGAAGAGCCCCTTAAAGGGAGTGAGGACTCAATTTTCCCAAAGTCTTAAAACCCCACTGCTAAATAAATGATGCTTTATTGTTACAAAAGCCATTCTGGAACAGCTAGCAGCCAAAAATGCCAGTTTCGAGCCTGAATGTGTGTGTGGCTCACAAGAAGGCAAAGAAAAGAACTTTTATTTTGAATCATTTTGGAAGTCTATATGGGTGTATTAAATAACGGCATTATATATCATTGTTCTCCAAAGAAAAACAAGTATCTTCAAAATAGCAGCTTTACAGGAGATGCCAAAAACTGAATTCTAATGTAAGTCTATGGAACCAGACAACCAAGCAGTTTTGGGCCGTTTCTGTTGGTCTATTCATCATGAAATGTTCACACAGTATAAACAGCAGCTGCAGTGTTCAAATTATGCCTAAAAGTCAAAATAAAAAAAAATGGAGATACATGTTTTTCACTGGACAGTGACGTGTATATATATGTGGGTAATGTTTAGCTAACATTATTCTGTATACTGCATGTATGTATACACATTTTTCATTGGACAGTGACTATGTATATATATATATATATATATATACAGGGGTTGGACAGTGAAACTGAAACACCTGTCATTTTAGTGTGGGAGGTCTCATGGCTAAATTGGACCAGCCTGGTGGCCAATCTTCATTAATTGCACATTGCACCAGTAAGAGCAGAGTGTGAAGGTTCAGTTAGCAGGTAAGAGCACAGTTCTGCTCAAAATACTGCAATGCACACAACATTATGTCTGACATACCAGAGTTCAAAAGAGGACAGATTGTTGGTGCACGTCTTGCTGGCGCATCTGTGACCAAGACAGCAAGTCTTTGTGATGTATCAAGAGCCACGGTATCCAGGGTAATGTCAGCATACCACCAAGAAGGATGAACCTCCACCAGCATCACGTAGTGACCTGGCCACTATCCTGCAAGAAGAATGGCTTAAACTCCCTCTGACCACTGTGCAGGACGCAGTATATGTCATTCCCAAGACCAACTGACGCTGTATACACCATACTAATAAATGATTGTGGTCTAAAACCAGGTGTTTCAGTTTCATTGTCCAACCCCTGTATATATATATATATATATGTGCTGTTATGCCTGTAAATAGCACTGCATGGCTAAACAATGGATTTAACTAAATTGAAGTAAATGTAATCTTTAAAATCCCAGCTGGTTTTTGGCCTAATGCCAAGTCTTGAGGTTTCTCAGTACATACAGAGGTGGGCTCGCCATTTGGCAAAAACCAGGTTAATGTTTTACTTTTTGTATTTACGTGTTAATATTGCTGGTCATTGCTTACTAATAATAATGAGAAAATAAAACAGGGATTTTTTTAATGGTATCTTATTTAAGTCATATTATGCTTTGTTGGTGTATCTGCTGGGAAGTTAAGATGTTCAGTGTTCATGTTTAATGTGTAACCTAGACAAAAATATATCTTGCATATTTCATTTCTGCAGTGGTGAAAAAGTGGCAAAATTAATGAAAGACTGTCCTCGCTTTTTAATTTATGTTCAATTTAGTTTGGATTCAGTTTTGGCCAAAAAAGTTAATTTCGGTGCATCCCAAAAAACATGTTTGTGTACTCGTACTAGGCCTGAAAAAGTAGGTACTAGATCATTCCTGATACAGACTGCCTACCTGTATGCTTAATTCGGCACCTGTTAGCAATGCTTAATTAAAAGGGGGTCCATTTACTCTGGGCACACTTGTAACCA
>JAMWET010005492.1:72500-100000 GCA_024036415.1 Prochilodus magdalenae
GGTCAGTGTTGCTATGGCCTAGGCCAGTGGTAGCGATATTAACATGACCTTAATGTGTTTGTTACCACAATATAGTTTTTAGATCTACATGTGTCACACTATTATCGTCAGTAAGTACACACATTCAGAAATCTGCTACATCTATTAAGGAGGATTTCTGATATCGCCATATCGATAATATCGTATCAGCATCAGCAGATAATGAACACTACACTCCCAAAAGTATTTGCTCAAACTTGAGTGACATCCCATTCTTAATCCATAGGGTTTAATATGATGTCGGCCCAGCCTTTACAGCTATAACAGCTTCACCTCCTCTGGGAAGGTTTTCCACAATGTTTAGGAATGTGTTTATGGGAATTCATGACCATTCTTCCATAGGTGCATTTGTGAGGTCAGACACTGATGTTGGACGAGAAGGCCTGGCTCACAGTCCCCGCTCTAATTCATCCCAAAGGCGTTCTATCGGGTTGAGGTCAGGACTCTGTTCAGGCCAGTCAAGTTCTTCCACACCAAACTCGCTCATCCACGTCTTTATGGACCTTGCTTTGTGCACTGGTGTTCAGCCAGGTTGGAACAGTCCCCAAACTGTTCCCACAAAGCCGAGAGCATAAAATTGTCCAGTGGCAGCGGGCTTCACACCATTGCATTCGACACTGCATTGCGCTTGGTGATGCAGAGCTTGAATGCAACTACTCAGCCATGGAAACCCATTCCACGAAGCTCTCTTCACACAGTTCTTGAGCTAATCTGAAGGGCACATGAGGTTGGGACGGGATTATAGTGATTGACTCTGCAGAAAATTGGCAACCTCTGGGCACTATGCGCCTCTGCATCCGCTGACCCTGCTCTGTCATTTAACATGGCCTACCACATCCAGGCCGTCGATCCCAACAAAGTTCCACTCTGTTGACTGTGGAATATTTAGTAGTGAGGAAATTTCACTACGGGACTTGTGGCACTGCCGGCTTTCTATCACGGAACCATGCTGGTATTGGCTGAGCTCCTGAGAGCTTTCGCTAATGCGTGTAGGAGCGGTCTGCATGCCTAGGTGCTTAGTTTTATACACCTGTGGCAATGGAAGTGATGGGAACACCTGAATTGGATAGGTGAGTGAATACTTTTGGCAGTATAGCGTATGTATAACACAAAAGGACACATTAATGTTATATATACGGACTCACTTAACTAACAGATATGATAATATTATGAAGGTAATGTTATATTCAGCTTTTTTTACTTATCCTGTCAAAGCAGGTGGCTTTTGGCCTCAGAAGTATAGCTGCTGAGACTCTGTGCCTGAATATCTGTAACTGATGGCTAATGTGGCCATTTTGAACACTGCTGACCACATAAGTATGCTACGTTTTTTTGGATTGCTAGCTAACTAGCATGCTCACCACTCATATAAAGGGGCCATCAATAGTAACTCCTTTCCTTCCTTTTTGTGCACTGCTCATCTTTTATTCCATTGTGCGTTATGCTGACTGCCTGCCAAATCAAGCAGAACTCAATATGCTATGCTAATCAGTAACGTAGCAGCAACGCTCAAAGCCCATTCTTAAGCTGTGCATTGCTTTGCATCTGTTTCTAGCTAAAAGCTCTGCAAAATACAACATAATGGCTACATTGTTCACTTCAGCATATGGGCTACATTACAGCTTGTAGCTTTACCACAGCATTAGTAGCCCCGTTACTCATGTAGGCTAGGCTAGTCAACAGTCTGTAAAGCACTCTGAGCTGTATTAAAAGTACTCAATAAATAAAAATTATTTTTTATTTTTAGTAGTCATGACAGGTTCACTTTAAATCTCTCAAACTCTACTCCACATTTCTAATTAAAAGGTTAATAAAAAATGACTAATGACAGTCTATCTACACCACTTAACCGTAAGCAACTTAAGTTACATTAAGAGCAGTTAAATTAATATTCAAAATTAGGAAGAGGAAATAATAATTTTTATTCACAGATCAAGTCTTGAGTTAAATTTGCAGTTAGCACAGAATAAAGTCAAATGTTCTACACATACTCAAACAGGCAGCTGAGGAAACGTCGTTGTTGACAACGATGATTAAGAATTACAGTTTGGTTACTTCGCAGATTAGCTGTGGTCTAATTTTAGTCCCTGAACGATGCAGTGTTTCCAGCTGTCATGAGTGCCTATCATCCGCAGAACAGCAACGTCTGAATACCTTTAATCCAATCAAGATGTTAAAGCTCTCACAGCAAAAACCTCCAAGTGTTGCTCAGAAACTGAAACATATGCCCATCACTCATTCAGAGTAGAACGAGATGACGAGGCCTGTCCCTATTATTACATAATCACAGTTATTTGACATGATGGCCAATATGTAAGCTAACTACACTAGCTGTCCATATATTCCTTTGGTTTAAGGCTGTTTACGCATTGACTGACACACATCACGGAACTCATCATGGAACTTCAAACCTGGTGCCCCAAAATTGGAGTGGAGAAAGAACAATGTGTATTTATGAAGCTTATGTATTTGTGGGTGTGTATGTGTGGTTGTGTTGCTATGTTCGTAATTCTAACATGTTACTGGTTTATTTTTACTGTCAAGGATAAATGCAGCTTGGCCCGACTGTACACATGATTCCATACGGCTGTAGATAGGCAGATGACAGGCAGAGCTGGGCTGGGAACGACATTTGGCCCAGGACTAGCCCACTACATCCTCCCACATACTACAATAACCCCCAAAAACTGAAATCTCTTGGGTCACTGATGTGTCAAGGTCTGTGCACTCCAGTATTCACCTGGCCCATGCCATTTGTCTCACTTTATAAAGGATTACAACAGGATAACAACTATGCATTTCTCTCTGTCTCACTCTTTTAGCCACCCACACGCATAGAGGCCCACAGCAATTGTCCTGGTTCTCCCCATGACCTGTCCTTTCCTTATAACAGGCAGAGAAGTCTTGAGAAAAATGCTCTCAGTCTTAAAAAAAAAATGTATGTAACATCGCTGGACTGCTGGGATACGCTGTGGGATTAGTATAATCTGTAATTGGCTGTCGGAGCAAATCCCATGATTGAGAAATTGTGATTCAGAAATAAATAATTATTCTTGTTTTCGCCAGGCGATACTTTGAAACGGTTAAATGGCCCTTTAGCATTAGCCTTGACCGATAAGGATTATACAGAGAAAGTGCACTTCTAAAGTTAGACACAGATGAACAGTATTTGGATGTTTTATCACATGTGGTCTTGGACAGAGGATTAGAATAGTCTTAGCCTTGTGTACGCCTGAGCTGTTGACGGGTGTAGACGTTCTACATCTTTAAATTGATGGGATGGTTCCTGAAATTAAAATCTAATCCCTTGGGATTAGTCATATCAAATGTATCTAAAGGACAGCCAAGCTGTAAGCCTTAAAGAGTTTCTGCCAAAACAGGAATCGGCTTCAGAAGGGTGTCAATTATAGTTCACTGACCATGTTCAAAAGCAAGACCCATAATGCAATGCCCTCCACATATTGTAAAAAAAGAATTAAACATAAAAATCAAGTATTTTGCTTTTATTTAAAACTGTACTGCACATTTGGAACTGGTTCCAAAATCCCCAAAACCAGCTATAAAATTTCAGTTTAGCTTATCAGTTCCTACAAGCGCAATTACATTCATACATGCTTCGAATTACTGCAGAAATACACCTGTAAGAACGCAGCTATCTACCAGGAAGTGTATATCACCTTACTACATGTGGAAGGCTGATCAGCCAGAGGTGGATGAAGCACACAAACCATGTAGTTGAGTTAAAGTAGAGATCCCCAAGGTTCCTCCCTTTAGAGCTCCACTGGAGTAACAGTACCTTCAAACGTACTTGTACTCTAATTACGGCTCTAATGTCCTATTATCATTTCTGGAACAGACTCTTAATCAGCTCAGTGTAGGTGAAGAGACTCTAGTGTCTCTCAGTCCACCAGTCTTTAATAAAAGCACATTCATTAGTCCGACACTGATGTCTATTCAAATTATCATAGCCACAGAACACTAAAAGAGGACAGTTTCCATTAGCTAGAACCAAGCTCTATCCAACAGGTCAAAACAAGCTTAATACAAAGTGGCCTGTGTCATGATTGGTGGGCTCACTTCACACTGTCGGCCAAAAGTTTAGCTGTGTGTACTATTTTGTATGTGGCATACTCCACAAGCCAATGCTTTAGTCTGTAATCAAGTCTTCAGTACTTTTACTTCCTGTGTCCTTGTGATAATGACAACATGGCCTCATATTTCCTACCTTTGCTGCTCCTATGAGATTGTTTGAAAAGGACAGTTCAAAATAAAGACTGTTCACTCTGGTTAATGTCTAAAATACTGTCTAAGGGTTCTGTGAGTGAATCAAGAGCATGAAACAAAACAGCAAAACAGGATACATCAAGTAAAAAAAAAACCATTTGATTAAATTCAGAACAATTTGATAAAAAGCCCTGAGACAAGACACAGTGCAGTACACGAGTCCGTACAATCTGGGGGGAAAAAACAAACCATAATAGTTTGTTGTACAATTGTGCTCCCTGACTAAAAGCACTGGAGAAGTTCCATTCAGGGAGACAATAGGTGTACCAGAAATGGAGTTTCACTATAGACTTCCATGTGACATGTGCTTTGTAGAATCCAATCAATTCGGCGAAAAGAACATGTGCATGTTACTGAGGGACAATGCTAGCAAAGTTACCGAGACGAGGCAGGAATCAATAAGGCATCTAAAGGGAAGCAGGTGTGTAATAACCTTTGGTGGGCACACTGACCCGTTAAATGAACAAGTGAAAAGAAGTTACATCTCCCTCAGCACGCATCTCCTCGCTCTTTACAGCCCAGCGAGCCGAGGGGCACGCTGAGAAAATTCAATCTGAGTCTGTCTATTTAAGTCCCTCTGTGCGGCCTTAATCCGGAAAGTGTGCACGGAAACAGATTTCTGACAGAAGTGAGCAGTAACGGGGGCAAACAAACGCTGAGACATTACTCACTGCCATCTACACGCCACTGCGAGAGCGCCTTTCTCATTTTAAGCTTCCTAGCGAGTGAGATTAGAACTCAGGAACTCGTTCCCCCTCAACAGAGTCACCCTCGCCTCACAGAGTCATATTACAAACTGCTGCTGACCAGTTTGCCTACCAGCTTCTCATCATCTTGTACTGTGCGGGGGGCACCCTGCATGCCCCCATCCAATGATCCTGCAATTTACTCACAGACTAGTCGGACTTGTTTCTTCCTCTGCCTCAAAAAACCCACAACACTTCTCTTTCTAATGGACTATCATCAGAGTCTTCTATCTAACGGTGCTAACAGCTCTTGTTCAGTATGGCCTGTAATTCTAAACTCTGACCCGTTCCGCATTTGTTGCTATCCGGAGTCGACCTGAAGAGGATGGGTTCCTCTTTTGAGTCTTGGTTCTTCCTCTTGCTCTGAGGGAGTTCTTCCTAGCCACTGTTGCCTCTGGCTTGCTCACTGAGGGCTTAGACCTGGATTTTCTGTAAAGCTGCTTTGTGACAACATCTGCTGTAAAAAGCGCTATATAAATCAATTTGACTTGACTACAAACAAAATCAATCTGAAAGCCTAATTGCCTTTTGATATGTAAAGTGGCCAGTAATGAGCTAATCCTGTTGCGAGAATCAATTAGCTGAAATTAAAAATAGCATTTACTTCTTTTCATCTTCCTTAAAATACCGCGGTCTAGACAGCTGTGTTTGTCGTCTCTGTGTAAATTATTGTGTACAAATTATGTAGCAACAGCTATGACACGTATTTTCACTTTAAAGCAAAAAATGAAGGTGCAAGTGACTCGATAACTCCAAACTAGACTTTTCCTGTACGGCCTGACTTTTCAAGCTGCTCCAAACGTTCACCTGTGTTATAGCGCACTGCCTATAAAACATCAGCTAAGCAACCTGTTCGTGGAACGCTAACTCTTGGCCTTATTATTTTTACAGGCCTAGATCATAGTCACTAGAGTATGGTTCTTAGGTCGATACTAGCCTGGGAGTGACAACATTTTATCGATATCGTGATACATTATGTCTCAATAACACAATTATGTTTTTGGAGAGCCAGAAAAGCTGCTGGCTGTTGACATGATCACACCGCAGATTTACCGTTATATTGGTCAGTGCTGCTTTTAACTGTTATTCATAAAAAACGTAATATACATATACTTAAGTTCTTATACATGGTTCATAAACCAAAAACAGGTTTTCTAAAGCATCTAAAACATATTATATACAAGTTTTATTTGTGACACAGAAGCTGTAGCTGTATAAATATGAGGACTAGCTAGGTTAGGTAGAGTTAGTTGTAAGTACATTATTGTTCTATATTTATTCAGAACCAGCGTAGTCAGGCAGCGAGGTAACCAGAGTAGAAGGGCATGATGGAGCAAAATGGAGGCTGATAGCCAAAGATCAAACGAGCAAGCGAGGATGCACAGAGAAAGTCAGGATACACAAAGAAGAAGCACTCAGTTGCAAACTATGTTTGGCAAAACTTCGCAATGAGGAAGTGATTGTGAGAGGCGCATATACTGGAGCTAAATTGGATACAGCGTATCCGTTGTTGTACTTGGAGACAACTATACTTCCTAGGACGACTGGGTTAACAAGCAGTTGGGACTAAATTTTTTGATAAAAGTGATGCCCTATCTGGAAGTTGAGATCTTTGAGTGATGCCCTCTGAGAAGTTGAGTCCAGAGGACCGGAGAAGCTGGGAAAACCCGGAAGTGTGTAGGTCTATTATTATTGTAGGACTTCTTATTTGCGGTACTACAGGTCTTATTTTATATGTTCCAACTTATTAAATCTTGTGACATAACTAATATATAGTGAAACGTATAAAGTACTGTGAGAGCATATTTTGGCCGTATCAACTCACCTTTATACTACCCTCAGTCAATTTCCCCTGCAGTTTAGCTTAGAAATAGCAATACTGTCCACTAGATAGAAAATATCTAGTCATAATAAAACATGTACGGGGTGTTAAGATATTTTTCAGCAGAGGATGCATTCGAAAAGTATACAATAATAAAAGTATATAAATAAATATATAAATATAATAAAGCATACAGCAAAAACCTTCTAGATCTATTTATGTACACGTTAAACAGAAAAGTCGTCATCTGTAACACATCGCCAAAGTATACTTCCCAATATAAACATCGTTTCTACCATGAATGTACATTTCTAAAGTATAAGCATTTAGTTGTCCTTGATCGTCAATATAGCAAAGCATTACGCTGTTCAATTCAACTCAATTCAATTTAACTTTATTGTCATTATACCAATACAGGGTTGTACAGTATAATGAAACACGGTCAGGCTCCTTCTCCAGTGCAGTTGAAGAATGTGTATGTATGTGTGTATATATATAATATATATATTATATACATATATATATATATAATATATATATATATATATATACATATATATATATATATATCTATATATATATATATATATATATATATGTATATATATATATATATATATAAATAGTGTAGTGCAAAGACAAATAGACAAAAACAATGTGTGCAAACAGTGAATGTTATTTTAGACTTCGCGTTAGCTATTTTTATCAAACATACGAGACATACAAAGACCAAGCTGGGTATTGTCAGGTGCCTCCACTTCCTGTATCTACTGTTTCAAGTTAAAAGCCCTCTGCAGAGTTTATAAATAAATTTATAGATAAATTCTGACAAAATAATTGTACAGCGGCGGAATTATGTACCAGGTGTGCCAGCAGTCAGTCCCAGGTTTTCTTGATAAATGAAAGCAAGAGACTGGTCAGAAAAACCTACGCTAGTGTGGGTTATTTCAGGCTTTGAAATGGTGAATCAGAAGCCATGAGGCATTTCTGACATTTTATATTTATACCACCGGCCTCTCTGACCATGTGACCTCCTTTAGCCGCTGAGAAATGACCTTTGGAATTGTGATATCACAACTATGGTCTGATAGCTCTGGTGTGGTCTTCCTCTCCTGTTTAATCCTGTAGTCTTAATTTATACATAATGATTTTACTCTATCTCTCTTTGTATTTGTATTTCAAGCCAGCACTTCACATCAACAGAAGTTGATGGCACAAAGACTTTGCTTTTATGCTGTGACGTATTGAACCAGCCACATGTTTGACTAAAACTCAGAAATGGTCTCTGTTCTGATAGGATGTCCCACATTGTGCCTCAAGAGGTCCAGGTAAAAACACCCCCTATAACTTCAGTTTATATGGGTGGGGTTAAACTGTCGTAGGCTTAAAGGGTGGGTGTATGTGCTGGTTTCCATGACATCACAACAACAAACAGAAAAACTGAAAATGGGGCATTTTTGCAACTCAGTTTCCATATATGGGTGGTACAGTTTTCCCATCATATGGACCTTTTTAACACTCACAGTACATTATTAGTAGTTTCAATGTTATTTAAAGGGTTACATAATCTAAAGTTGAATTAATATATTATGTGGATCATTTTAATACATACAAAAATGTAACGGCTGTTTAAAAATGTCAAATTCCTATTTAAATTACTTTTTAAAAATTCTAAAACTAATATCTTTACATTCACGGATATTTGTCATACTTAACAGTTTTACACAACCAAGTCATTTTATACAGATTTTTATTCAGAGCCCCTAAAAGGTTCCACTCTCAAAGAGATATTTCAGCCATAAAAGCTTTTCAGTCATTATCTGCCTTGAATACACATTGTGCCTTCTTCCCTGATGTCTTAGCAGTGAGCTGCATTATAAGGCATTTGATGCTATTCTGTGGCCTGCCAAGTTGTCATTTGTGTTTTTGCTCAAACTGATCTTCAACAGTGTCGAGCACAGAGAGTGAACGGAATCCGCAAAGATCGTCTTGATGAAAAGCAGCATGGCCAAGCAGGGAAAGACATTAGTATGAGTGCTAATCTGCCTGTAGCGTGTAAAATTGCTTTATTATTCTTTGAAGGCATTAAGCACCCAATCCTTCTGAGGCAGGGAGTGGAAAGCCATACTGAGTATAGCTGGGTTCATTTTTAGGCCCAACTGCTTTAAGAAACATTAACCACTCTCCAGAGGAGGTTATATTTCGATTTTCACTTTACATTAAATTTATTCATTGCCATATACCAACTGTATGCAAATGATTTATTGATCTATGTGCATTCAGTCAACAGAACTGTAACTGATTTAAATAGCACTAGTCTAATCCTAGCTCTTTTCCACCAACATGGTGCCAAAATCTCGAATCGTTCTATGCTTTCCCAGCGCAAAAAAAAAAAAAAATTTAATTGGTTTGTGGCCAAAAAAATCTGCGCCGTTCCAGCACCATGAACTCTCTGGTTTGGAACTTGTTTCTTTGTTTCCAGTTCAGGCTTCAGACAATCCCATATGTAATCAAAAGAATCCAGTGAGACTCTGAAATTCTGGACGAGCTGCACTGAGCTGAACTCAGGAACAATGGTATCCCACTAATGATGTACTTGTAGATGAGCTCATTCATCATTGAAACGTCCATCACTCTCTTCAGAACTTTACTCCTTTATCTCTCTCTTCTGGAAACCAAAAGGTGTAGCTTGGTGCATATTCATGTGACCTCCTGCACATAGCCGGCAGCCAACTGATTGTTCTCACCTGTGGTCTTAGGCTGCTTAGTTTGCTTTTGGACCGAGCATTCGTTTTTTCTCATTACGTCTTTAGGTTTTGTTTTTTTGACCTTGTGTTTCTGACTTGGTTTCTGGATCACCCTTTATGGTCATGTTTCTCATGTTGCTGACCCCTTGCATGTTTTTCACAGTGGCTTTGAACTGTGTTTTACAATAAACCTTTAAATCTTCATCTGCTCACGTCCTACCCTGGCCCGAACAACAAATTGAAACTGAAAATCTAACTGTTAAATGAGCCAAAAGTGTTCACAGTGTGCTAACTAGGAAAGAAGAGATGGCCGTCATTAGCTTAGCCAGCATGATAACAGCTCTGCTCGCCACATGATTCTGGCAGACACAACTTTAGATGATTATAATTAAAATCTGAGGGAGGCGAATCGACAGAAAGGGTCAGAAAGACGAAACTGAGCCTGTGTGGAACTTGACCTTAGCTTTGCGAGCAGGCTACAGACCAAACAGTGTCCTGCACCACACTACAGGTTTGATTGTGACTATCTGCTGCTCTGGCAATTCAAGTGTAAATGACGAAAAACCCTGCCTGAGAGAGCAAACGTCTGGCGCCGGAGTGACACAAAGATGAAATCAAACTGTTCTGTAGTGTCTGCAACTGCAGCGTTCTGGCTAATCTTACAATGACTTAATTAGCAGGCCAAATGTGCTACGTAACACAGTATGGTTGTACAGAACAGCTAACTGATGCTAAAACAAGACCTGTTTATCAGAGAGTGCAAGTCAAGAAGTAGGTGTTAAGAGTGACAACCCAAATCAAACGTGTTCTTTCCTGGTTCTGATTTCCCTCCGATAATTTGCCACATTATAATTTGGTCAAGTTTTTAAATGTTGATGTTTACGAATACAGTGCATCTTATTACTGTTACAGCGTTTCAGCCAATACATTGAAAAATGATTACTCCACCAATTACCCCAGGGAAACGGCACGCCTAAATAATCAGGCATCTGCCGTAAACTGTGTGAAGCTGCTAAGTATCCTCCAAAAAGGTCACAGGATCATGAAAAATCCGGATTGCTCACCCTTTTTCCACGGACTATACCATGACCTGAGGCCCCCCAAAGTTGAGTAAAGATTCAAAATTTAGGCACAACTGCTTTAAGAAAAAATAAATAGTGTGTAAAGGTAGTAAACTTTTAATTAACCATTTACACTGGACATCTAAAGTGGTCAAACTTATTTGTTGCCATATGCCAACTGTATGAAATATTTCAGTCATCTGTGTGCACTCAACTAGTCTGCTCTGAGGCTATTTCACTAACTTGGGATTATTTTACTAAGTTTTGATTTTAAAGAAAAAAAACCATTATTTTCTATATATATATATATATATAAGAACTATTTGTATTATATAACGTATTAAACAGCTTATAAATTACACCACAAGACACACACAGATTGTTAAAAAAAGGAGGAATTGTAATGTACCACCAAAATTACATTAGTTCGGTTTTTGTGCACATTTCTATTAATAAACCAATTTAAAACTATGTTATAGATATGTTATACATAAGATAATACATTGTGCTTTACAGATGGCACATACACTGTGAAGCAATCCAGATAGTACATTAATTGGAGACACTGATAGCAGGTGTTTATATCCTATTGCAATTACTAGCATTAATTGAACTATGTAAAGTACAAGCTGCATTTACATTTAGCTCTTTTTTCAGCGAAAACATTTTTATATATTATTTTATATTTTTATTTTTATATTTAAATGATATTTCATGGTACATTGTGGTACTTTCTTTGATTGCACCCCTTAACATTTTTTCGGATATTTAATTAATATTTATTTAATTCATTTAAGTAATAAATAAATAATAAAAGCACATTTATATCATGTGTAAGTAATAATTCATGGACCACAGGGTTAAATCACATTGAATCCTTATTGTCACAAGCCAAGCTTGCATTATTTTTGGCCCAAATGATTTATGGTTGTTGGATCATGGCTCTTCAAAACACACCTAGAATATTCAAGTTAGTCAGAATGCACACAGGGCCCAATCCAACCTGCACATTAAACATGTCTATGATATTATTATTATTGTTATTAATGATTAACAAACACTACTGTAGAGCTGCACACAGTTATTTGCACATAGCAATGATATTACATCACAGCTGCAGTATGAAAATAAAGAACTCTGACATTTCAAACAAGCTACATCTCAGAAATCACTCACATCACTTAGAAGAAATACACTGCGAATAACAAATTGAACCTGCCTGCATGCTTCTGAATGCCGTCTCATTTGTCTTTTAGCTTTCATGGCAAGCCACAAGCCGCATTCACAGTGAAGCCTGTTAGCTCCATGCCTGAGCTGCTGCTCTGCTACAAACAGTACCATACCAAGGAGTGCAGGTATGGCACAAAATGGCTAGGAAAGTGCATCTAAATGGACTTCAGATGGCCTGTAATTAAGGTTCAAGGATCAGGAAGACAACGTCTGGTGCTCTGCAGAGCTGCGATAAATACAGACCGCACTGGCTTTCATCCACTCAGCCTGAATACACAGCGCTCTGGCTTTCATCTTCGGCTGCACTTACAGACCCAGCAGGAGCAGAGGTTACACGTTAATCGCTGCTGTTGACATGCTAGCAGCGTGTACGTGTGCGTGAACATGAAAAGAAGAAGACGACGGGGACTGAACTGGATGTAGATCCGTGGACTGCAAGAGCATTCATGGACAAGTGGACCACGGTGGGTCACGACACGCCAGCTGAAGAGACACTTTCACCGTGGACTTTGGATGCAACACGAACTAAGCCCACCTTATCCATCTGACTGACCTCAGATTTAGTTTCTCTATCTGTGCTCCGCCCACAAAGCTAATTACTCATCACTGCTGTTGGAACTGTTGACAAGCTTTGCAAAACTCCATCAGTCTAACAAGAAACCGTAGCATGCATTTAAATACATTTAGAGTCCATTAATAAAATAAAATAAAAAATAATTTTAAATTAAGTAATAATAATGTCAAGTATAGATGTTAGCGTGAAAACCAAAATCGAACGTGTTCTGTAATTATCGCCGAGTTCTTTTGATGACTTCTCTCCTCTCAATACAATATCATGTTCTAGCACTTTCCTGGCTCTATCTGTTCGCGCATCCTAAACTGCCAATATCACCTCTCCTGCTTGACTTCACATCACTCTCTCAATATCCAATAGCCCCTCTAAAATATGAATTATTGGGCCATTCAGACATGGAATAGCACTTTCCCACATTACAATTCTGTCGCGCTTTTAAATGTTGGCCTTATTTTGAAATACAGTTTTTACAGTAGTCTAAACTTATTACTCCACCAATTACCAATTACCCCAGGTCTTTGGTGCTGGTCTGTGGGTTGACTCTGACTGTTCTCAACATCCTTCGCTTCTGTTAATTCAAGATTTTTCTTGGTCTGCCACTTCGAGCCTTGACTTGAACAGTGCCTGTGGTCTTCCATTTTCTATGTTTCTCACAGTAGAGACTGAAAGCTGAAATCTCTGAGAGAGCTTTCTGTATCCTTCCCCTAAACCATGATGGTGAACAATCTTT
This sequence comes from Prochilodus magdalenae, assembly GCA_024036415.1. Lineage (NCBI taxonomy): Eukaryota > Metazoa > Chordata > Actinopteri > Characiformes > Prochilodontidae > Prochilodus > Prochilodus magdalenae. The sequence goes on from JAMWET010005492.1 coordinate 85,734, forward strand.
GTTTAAGGTCATTTGAAAGTTGTTTTGAGACTCCCATGCTGCGACTCTTCAGAGAAGATGCGAAGAGGAGAAAAACTTACAATTGCCCCCCTTAAATACTATTTCTCATAATTGGAGTCACCTGTGTATGGAGGTCAAGGGTCACTGAACTTACCAAACCAAATTTGAGTTCCAGTAATTAGTTCTAAAGGTTTTGAAATTAATAAAATGACAACAGTGCCCAAATTTATGCACCTACCTACTTTTGTTTAACCAATTATTGCACACTTTCTGTAAATCATATAAACTTCATTTCACTTCTCAAATATCACTGTGTTTGTCCCCTATATGATATATTTAACGCATTTTTTTAAAATCCAAACAATCAATGCTTTATAAAGGTAAATCAGGAAAATTAACAAGGCTGCCCAAACTTTCGCCCCCCACTGTATGTAAACCCAGAAAAGGCCACAGCACCAGGGAATCCTCACCCTTTTTCCAAGGTCTCTTCCATGACCTGAGTCCTCACAAAGTTGACTAGTGGTTCAAAATTTAGGCACAGTAGCTTCAACAATTAACATTTTAGTTCATTTTTGTTTATGTTCTTTTATAAAGTGGTCATTGCCATATGTCAACTGCATGTACATATTTCAGTGATCTGTGGGCATTCGATTAACAGGACTGTAACTGATTTAAATAGCACTAGGCTAAAAGCCTTTGAATGGATAATTACTGCAGTGATTGATATGGTGCACATGGAAACAATTCCTGTAACTCTAACTGATGCAGTGAGTAGCTTCTCATTTACTAACCATGTGAGAAGATAAATCGCCTGATTGTGGAAAAGATGTTACAGTTTAGTTTCAGAAGGGTAATTATTGGCCTAGATCAAGCAAAGAAAACAACTAAAGAGAAGCTCAGTTCAGAAATGTCTAGCACATTATTAAAACCTGGAAGGACAAAGAAAAAAAATCAATCGGAAGTAGTCTTTTTTTTAACGTGGTCAAATTTATTTGTTGCCGTATGCCAACGGTATGCAAATATTTTAGTGAATCAATATGACTGCATTTGATTTATGCAGCACTAGGCTAAAAGCCTTTGATTGGATAATTACTGCAGTGATTAATATGGTGCATCTGGCAACAATCCTTTTAACCCTAACTGATGCAGTGAGCAGCTTCTCATTTATTAACCAACCATGTGTTAAGACGCATCTCCTGGTCATGGAAAAGACGTTACTGTTTCCAAAGGGTAATTACGGGCCTGCATCAGGCAAAGACAACAACTAAGGAAAAGCTGAAATCACTGGAACTGTGTTCAAAAACGTCTAGCGCATTATTAACACCAGGAAGGACAAAGGAGAAATCATCAAATCCACAGATGGAAAAAAGGCTGCAAGAAATCTTGAATCTTAAATGACTATGATTAGAAATTCAAAAAAAAAGTCAAATGGCAAAAAGGACAGTAGACCTCATGGCTATGCTTTTAAATAGTGAAATTCATAGCATTCCTACATGCACAATGTGATGAGAACTCACAGGACTGGGCTACAATGCTGTGTGGATATGAAACCACTAACCAGCCCAGCTAATCTAAAAATAAGGCATCAACCGCTATGGAGCATAAGAATCTCTCGATGATTTAATTAGATGATTTAATTTGACTTTTGACTTTTCTGCATTTGAAAATAACTCAAGGAACCAAAACTGACAGCTCAGACGTTAGAGAACCACTTCATACGTTCCAAAATCGGTCCAGCTAAATCGCCACCTTCTGCTGCGTTTTACACCCCTGGTGGATGACAAGGTTAAAGTCAACGGCCACAGAAGGACTTTCATGCTCTAACATATGCCCACAACAGGAGGTGTCAACTGAGGAGCCTCTCTCTCGCTTTCTCTCTCTCGCCCAGTGCCACCTCAGACAGGGTAATCATGCCCACGCTGGTTGGCATCTGAAGCTGGCACTGGAATGCGTCAGTAATGCTGAGACGCCTGGCAGGGGGGCAGTGCTCACTGAGGAGAAACAATATCACCGGAGGGAAAGAGAAGGGAGCGAGGAGAGAGAGAGAGAGAGAGAGAGAGAGAGAGAGAGAGCGAGAGCGAGATAGAGCGAGATAGAGATGTACAAAGTAAAAGAGAGAGAGAAAGAGAACGAGAGAGAGAGAGAAAGAGGACGAGAGAGAGAGATAAAGAGAACAAGAGAGAAAGAGAGAGAGAGAGAGAGAGAGAGAGAGGTACAAAGTAAAAGAGAGAGAGAAAGAGAACGAGAGAGAGAGAGAGAGAGAGAGAGATAGAGAAAGAGAACGAGAGAGAGAGAGAGAGAGAGAGAGAGCGAGTGAGAGAGAGAGAGAGAGAGCGAGTGAAAGAGCGAGAGAGAAAGAGAGAGAGAGAGAAAAAGAGAACGAGAGAGAGAGAAGATAGAGAGAGATAAAGAAAGAAAATGAGAGAGAGAGAGAGAGAGAGATAGAGAAAGAGAACGAGAGAGAGAGAGAGAGAGAGAGAGAGAGAGAGAGAAAGAGAACGAGAGAGAGAGAGAGAGGTACAGAGTAAAAGAGAGAGAGAGAGAAAGAGAACGAGAAAGAGAGAGAGAGAACGAGAGAGTGAAAGAGAGAGAGAACGAGAGAGTGAAAGAGAACGAGAGAGAGAGAGAGAGATAGAGAAAGAGAACGAGAGAGAGAGAGAGATAGAGAAAGAGAACGAGAGAGAGAAAGAGAACGAGAGAGAGAGAGAAACTGATGATTGGAATCCTTCTAATGGGACAATCAAGTGCAATGCAGTGCAATAGTCAGAGACCAGCTTGTCGTTTATTCCACTCCCAGTCAAGCTAGGATCTTACAGTCTAGGATTCTTAAAACTGGCCTGTGTTGCCGCCCTCGTTTGGTGGATCTGGATTTAAAATGGAAACAGCAGTGTCTGAAAAACACAATACATCTGTTCTACATACCAAAAAGTATTCACCAATGTAAATACAGTCTTCATTTCTAAAGCTTAATGAACTGGTACGTTTCAATCATGATATATTTTGTTACTGTGATACACAATATATGTTTCTGAGCATATCACAGCGTCGGCACAGAGAACACTGATCAGCTGCATGTTTCATTACGAAGAGAGCATCATTAGTCTTGTTTGACTGGACAGGATGTGAAATGTTGAATAATAAACACTGTACTGATCATTTCTGTTGATCTGAGTTTTTAAATTTGACATGGCAACATCATCAAATACACAGGTACAGGTTGCTACTCCACAAACAACCGTCCTAATCACCTCCTGCTGCTTGGTCCACTGCGTCTGATGTAGTCCGCTTTGTTTTCAAAGCCGAGGACATAAAGGAATAGCTGGTCTTTTGGGGTTAGCCTTAGCCTACCATAGACTACAGAGAGGTTCTGTTTCCTCTCATGCCTTAATCAGGCCAACTACATCAAATAAGGCTTAGGTGTCATGGCCTTGAGCAAGCAACACATCCTGTCCTACTCTAATTCCCAGTTTATATGGTGCAACAGTTATACTCAGGCGCCAGTGCAAATGCCAGAAAGGAATAACTGAAAAAATAAAACATTTTTGCACTTTTGCACAATAAATATCTTTCAGATTTAAGGTTCAGATAAAGGCTTTAAATACGGTTCTTTTTTAAAAAAGTGAAAGCATATCCCAGAATATTTATATAGTATACAGTATACATATATGCCATTATATAAACTGAAACCATGAGACATGTCAATTATACAGCAATCCAACTTTTTGGCCTTACCCACTGATATACAGGGGTGGGGGAAAATCGATATTGCATATCATTGTGATTTTTTTTGGCAATATTGTATCGATAAACAATTGCAGAGTACCAATATACTATTCTCTAATTTGAATTTTTTTAGAACTAGAGTAATAAAACTGATTGCTCTTTCAGTCAAAACAAAGATGGAGATATCAGAAAGAGAAACCAGAAGTGCACTTCAATATGTTTTCCTTTGGCGACGTAGTAACTGCTACATAAAGCAATACATTATCACATTCCTCAACATATTGCAAAATATCATATCATGACTTGAGTATTGCGATAATTTGATATCTTGGGGCGTCTGGCTATTCCCACCTACTAATATGTAACATAATTAATAAGACAAATGTTGATATTCTTGTGTAACTGTCATGTCCTGCCTAGTCTAGCCCCTGCCCATCTACGTTTTCTCTGGTTTTCCGTTTCTGTCTGTCTCTTGTTATTTCCATCTGCTTCTGTTTGTTTTGGTTATTGCTCCTACAGTCTCCACCCCCTTGTCAGGCCCCTCACCTGTCCCTAGTTTGTAGCTTCGCCTCTTCCCAGGTGAACCCTGTTAGTCCTTGTTGTTTTATACTCCCTGTTGTTCCCTTTGTTCTTGCTGGGTGTTTTGTCTCCATGTTGTTTCTGTCACCCTGTTCCCTGTCATTTCTTAGATACTAGAGTCTTTGGTTTTGTTTTCATTTGAGTCTATTAAGGACTTGAGTAACCTATTAAGTAACCCACCTCTTCCATATGTCAAGATACAAGCCCTTTCCAATAGCCTTGAGTGAATGAGTCTACTTTCGGTGTTGCTAATGCTGGAAGTGGAAATGCAGCTATGCTAGAACACAGTGTTGGCTGAAGTGCCGTGCCTATGTGTTAACACGACCTCAGCAGCAGCGCAGGCCTGAGAGGGAAAAGCAGCACTCAGCACTAGTGTGGGACTACAGACACCTACACGGCTACGGCCCGTACACACACTTCAGCTGGCCAGCTGGGGCTAATCTCCTGTCTGAAGCAGAACAAGTGAGAGAGGGAGAGAGAGAGAGAGAGAGAGAGAGAGAGAGAGAGAGGGAGAGGGAGAGAGTTTATCAGAGGCAGAAATGAAGTGGCTCTGCTTAAAACTGGACAGGTAGGCCAAACTACACTACAGGTCCCAGTGATTGTCACCTGCTCACGTTTCTTCTGAAATGAAGGTGACTGACTCTCTGAGGTCAAAGGTCATTTTCTTCTTCTTTGCCCTTTGACCTCATAGTGTCTTTTGTTCTCTTTCTTCTCTATTTGAATTCACCTGTGAGCATGACCGGACATGAAACCCATATGTTTCCAATCAAAATCTTCAGACCAATCTCAGCCCTCTGCGTAATGAGAAACCACTGCAGCAACTCAAACATCTGGAAACTTTACACACGCCATTTTCACACGTGTCTCCGATGGTCGAAATATGAATGATGGATGAAGGGTTGTCCGATCTGATGGGTAATGTCCTTAGTGACTTCCCGAGGTCAGTTTTTTCCACAAACGCTAGACTGACATACAAATCCATCCGTTACACCAGATGAGAGACGGATGACGTGTATCCCAAGCCCTCTTCATTGGCTCATGGATGTGGATGTGTCAGGTACGATCTTCGGATAGAATGGTACGGAAAGAGGCGCGATGCGACCTGCCGATTCCGGAAATGTCCTGAACCGTACGTCTGCCCTGTGTTATCACAAAGACCGAGACACATACACATCCGGACTTTTTGATGCATGTGGCCCATTCCACAACCCTAGAGGGTTAAGGCTGCTGCAAAAGCCACTAGTCCTCAGTAGAACGCTGCTGTGAGGATTTGACTGCATTCAGCCACAAGAGCATTATTGAGCTCAGGTAATGGTGATGAATGATTAGTTCACAAAACTCCAATTATCATCCTACAGGTACTGAACGGTTCCACTCCACCACTCACTGGTTCTTCACTGCCTGATGTGGATTGATCCAGAGCATCACATTCGATGGCCATTATGGAGATAATAGCCACTGTGGAAAAATCTATCCGCCTCAATTCACTACTCAGAAGGCCGGCACCGTGGTGTCTGGATATCTGACGGTTAATGATGACCAAAAAGATGTGGAACCAAAAATATATTATAGCCTACATGTGCAAAGAGACGAATGCTCTACAGACATCAGTGGAAGGAATGAGTCGTTCTCAGGAGCTCAGTGAATTGGTGGGAGTGGTGGGAGTGGATCAGTGGATGCAGGTCACCATCTCTCAATCGCTACAGACCTCCATAATTCATATGGCCTTCAGTATTAGCTCCAAGAACAGTGCGCGGAGAGCTTCATGGAATGGGTTTTCTATGGCAGAGCAATCTCCCACCCCTTTGCATCCAAGCCTTACATCACCAGGGCAATGCATTGTAGCGTCCGAACGCAGTGGTGTAAAGCACATCGCCACTGGACTCTACAGCAGTGCGGGGACGTTTCTCTGGAGTAATGAATCAAGCCAATCTAGGCAATCCAATGGACCGAGTCTGGGTTTGACAAGCCAAGGCCTTCTAGTCCAACATCTGACCTCACAAAATGCGCTTCTGGAAGAATGGTCAGAAATTACCCATAAGCACATACCTAACCTTGTGGTGGGCTGACGATCACATATTAAACCCTATGGATTTAGGAATGGGATGTCAGTCAAGTTCATATGTGTGTGGAGGCAGACGAGCGAGTACTTTATGGCTGTATAGTGTAGAACAGTTTACCCTCAGAGCAGCTCTGAATCCTGACCATGCCCATATAAGTGGACGATAACAAAACAAACTATGACTATGAAGCACTCGCTGGACGAGGTGTGGGGCCATAACCTGGGCTGATCCAGCATGACGGTCCAGAGTTTTTCTCACATTTTTAAAGCGATTGTCACATCATTAAAACACGAAGATTACACCACCACACCTGCAGCACAGCGAGCAGGGTAACCGCCTTCAGCTTAACCCCCTCAGTCACGTCCCACACGGGGGGGGGGGGGGGGCTACAACAAACCGGAGAAAGAAACTGCTACCCCGGTCAAACAACACGACGACGGTCACGAAGGAGGAATAAACACCGGAGACAAGTGTCGCTGACAAAAAGTCTGAGGAAACGGTCGGTTAAACGGCACGGGTACAACCGTCTACGCGGCGTTTTGTCTTTCTTTTTCACTCGGAGTGAAAGCTGTCGGATGTCGGACTACCTAAAAATCATGACTGCCGCTCAAGATTTATCGTCCCTGTGTCCGAAAACGGAGAGCTGCTGTCCGGAATTCAGCCCGGCCTAAACCCCAAACAGGCCTGCCCCCCCCCTCCTCTTCGAAATGCAACTGGTACGCCGTCTCGACGCGTTGCCCAGCGGGCGCGCACAGGTTCCGCGCGTGGAGAGGCGCTCCGCTGCGCTCAATGCGCGCGCGCGTATGCAAATCAGTTAAAGCCGCCCGCGCAGGAAATATATCGGCGCGCGCCACGTGCCGTGCGTGTGTGTGGTGTGTGTGGTGTGTGAGTGTGTGTGTTGTGTGTGGTCGGGGGGTGGTCACATACTTCGAGGAGTTGAAGTGTATGTCAGGGGCTAAAGCGATTCGTGATGACTGATTCGTGAATCGATTCTCCCGGTTCATTTTAAAGAATCGTTTCCTAGAGAATCGTTTGTTTTGAACGACTCTTTAATTGGACTGACTCAGCAGCGCAAAATGATCCAGCTTTCTTTCTTTCAGGGATACTCCGGATCTCCGGAGTCAGAAAATAATCAGATAACGGCTGAAACTCGGGATATACATTCAGTCAGACAGGAATCAGATAACGGCTGAAACTCGGGATATACATTCAGTCAGACAGTAATCAGATAATGGGAAACTCTGGATATACATTCAGTCAGACAGTAATCAGATAATGGGAAACTCCGGATCTACGTGAGTCAGAAAATAATCAGATAACGGCTGAAACTCGGGATATACATTCAGTCAGACAGTAATCAGATAACGGGAAACTCCGGATATACATTCAGTCAGACAGTAATCAGATAATGGGAAACTCTGGATATACATTCAGTCAGACAGTAATCAGATAATGGGAAACTCCGAATATACATTCAGTCAGACAGTAATCAGATAATGGGAAACTCTGGATATACATTCAGTCAGACAGTAATCAGATAATGGGAAACTCCGGATATACATTCAGTCAGACAGTAATCAGATCACAGAAAACTCCGGAAATGCATTCAGTAAGATAGTAATCAGATAATGGAAAATTACGGATATTCATTCAGTCAGACAGTAATCAGATAACAGGGAACTCGTTATCTACTTTTAGTCAGACAATAATCAGATAACGGGAAACTCTGGATATACATTCAGTCAGACAGTAATCAGATAATGGGAAACTCCGGATCTACATTCAGTCAACCAGTAATCAGATAATGGAAAATTCTAGATATTCATTCAGTCAGACAATAATCAGATAACAGGAAACTCGGGATCTACATGAGTCAGACAGTAATCAGATAACCGGAAACTCCGGATCTACATTCAGTCAGACAGTAAACGGATTTCTGCTTTGCGATGTAAATTAGCAACAAACTCAAATGCCATGTTGAGAGTGAGTCACTTCACCTGAACATATGAATATACATCATCAAGAAGGTGAGGAATATTTAAATACTGAAAACTTCATTCTGCTCTGAACGACTTTACTTTTCCCACAAAATGGATTATAAATTCTTCTCTGAGGTATTTGTAATTATGAGGCACCTCAAAAAATCTGCCTGGAAAAATGATGAACCTCTGTGTAAATTAGCTCCGCCCTCCTTCTATGTAGTTAGCTATGCTAGCTGCTTGGATCTTGCTAGTAGCTAACATTAACTATACTAGCTACCTACTTTCGATCCGGACATCAACACAAAGCCCATCCTCCCTATGAAACTCTATATTTAATATTTCCGGCTGCTGTTAAGGTGGAACTGCTCCTCTCCTCCGTCTCTTCAGTTGCTCTATACTGTCCAAGAGTTTGAGAGACTATCCAGACTGTAGTGTGCAGACCAAACTAACAACTCTGAATTAAAGCTGTCCAGGATCTTGTTAAAGATGTGGGAACTAAAGCTGGCCTCCTGTTTCCAAATTGTTGGCCGCACCTTAAATGGCTTAAGTTGCACTCTGGTGCCTGTTTAAGCGGTAGCATTTAAGGTAGAACGGGGCATTCAATTAAGAAGCTTCAGCCAGGTTTAAAGATAAACAGCAGCCATTCCCGACAGATTGGTTCTATGGAAACGATCCAAGATCCCCTTCGGAGCATGCGACAGTAGATTTTTCCACAGAGTCCACCATTTCCGTTACTGTAGCTCCGCTGTATATAAATGCTGGCGGTATAAATATTAATGAGTCTGTTACGTGACGGTTCAGGGTTTTATAATTGGGACGTTTTCCGTTCTCTTTTGCAAACGCAGGATCTGTATTAGATGGTGGAAATACGCTTCACCATAAGTTGGTTCCACTGACCAAACTCTCCTTATTCAACTACAGCAAATAAAGTTTTCCATTCTATGAAATAAAGATTAAATTATGCATAAAGAAAAAAACTGCTGGCCATTCTCTATGAACACTACAGTAATTAAAAGGGCTCATGGACGACCCAAGTGAAGTTTCTGTAGACTGGGATTTGAGCCACTGCTGGTAGCCCTGTACGACCGTACGCTTCCATACACCTGCAGATTCAGCTACTTCCCTCACACTATGGTCTTTGGCCGCGCCCACATGTCAGGTCAAGTCAAATTTATTTATATAGCGCTTTTTACAGCAGATGTTGTCACAAAGCAACAACCTCACCTGGAGCAACAACACTTCCAGTCTGGTCAGGAAGGCACATCAACGGCTCTACTTCCTCAGGTGGTTAAGGTAAGCTGGGTACAGAGAATCTGGGTACAGGCCCCCAGTGAACAAGCCAGAGGCGACAGTGGCAGGGAGAAACTCCCTCTGAGCAAGAAGAAGAACCCCCGAGAGGAACCACGACTCAAAGAGGGAACAAAGGCAACCTCACAGCACATGAGAGGGAGAAGCTTCATGGTTGGCAAACTGGTCAGGCCAAGGCAGGTGAAGCAAACGCAGTCACTCCTTTTAGCCAGTCATTAGCATCTGCTTAGGAGCCATTTCCCACACATGGAGCGAGACATTCCCTGCCCTGTACACCTCTTCCCAATCTATGAGTCCCGTCACTCACACCCGCAGGTATTCAGAGCCCCATCATCCTCATGTGACCTCTAGGCTGAAGGATGAGCCTAGCACACACACACACACACACACACACACACACACACACGCAAACGCACACACACAAACTCACGCATATGCACACACACACACACACACACACACACACATACACACACACACACACACACACACGCACACACACACACGCACACATACACACAAACACACAAACACACAAACTCACGCATATGCACACACACACACACAAACACATGCACACACACACACGCCTGCACACTCACACACACAGACGCACACACACACACACACACACACACAGACGCATGCACACACGCACACGTGCACACACACACACACGCAAACGCACACACATGCACAGACACACACACGCACACATACACACACGCACACGCACACACACACGCACACACACAAACTCACGCATATGCACACACACACACACACACACACACACATACACACACGCACACACACACACGCACACATACACACAAACACACAAACTCACGCATATGCACACACACACACACACACACACACGCCTGCACACTCACACACACAGACGCACACACACACACACACACAGACGCATGCACACACGCACACGTGCACACACACACACACGCAAACGCACACACATGCACACACACGCACGCACACATACACACACGCACACACACACGCACACACACAAACTCACGCATATGCACACAAACACACACGCACACACACGCCTGCACACTCACAGACGCATGCACACACACACAGACGCATGCACACACGCACACGTGCACACAGACGCCCGCACACACGCACATGCACACACATGCCCGCACACACACACACACACACGCCCGCACACACAAACACACACACACATATACACACACACGTGCCCGCACACACGCACGCACATACACACACGCGCAAACACATGCGCACACACACACACACACACAATTCAGCAGGGGCACAGAAATATGGGTCACAGCCACACAAGAGCATCTACACACCTTTGATGAAGTGCTTCAGCTCTCTGTGTGTTTGATGGCTTCTGTGGTATTAGTACGGGGGCCATCTGGTATTTGTAATTTTGAATTGGCATGAGACCAGTTATAAAAATTCCGCAGGGGCAGCTGACCAAAAGAGAGTAGGGGAGAGGAGACGCGGCGGAGAGAGACATGTAGGCTAATAGCATCATCAAACAAATAGTATAATGAGACGATGAGGACACCCAGCACAGAGCGAGAAGTGACACAAGAACAGACGACGAGCATATTCACTCCGCAGGTATTGTTCTGGTATTTTTGTACAGGAGCAGGTATGCTCATGTGGAAATCCTTCTCAGCACTGCAGTCGACTCCTGACGCAGTGGAGAGGTTCTGATGCGTTGATGGGCGTGTGGTTGTGGGGTGAGTGGATCAGGACACAAGCAGTGCTTCTTGGAGTGTTTAGGCACACTTGATGTCCAATCACTGTCCATCTCTATTAGACACTTCTGACCTTGTAGCTGGTCCACCTTGTAGATGTACAGTCAGAGACGACTAGCCTCATTTACTGCTGCACAGAGCGCAGTGCTGGCTCATCCCTTAGTAGCTTTGATCCAGTATGGTCAACAGGACACGATGCTCATGTCACATCATCTCTTGCTAGCTTAGGCTTCGCTACAAGCCCAGGCATGTGTTGGTTGTGCTATCGCCCCACACAGACGACAGCTGCAGGTTAGCACTGGGGGGTATTCTTCTGGGTTTCCTACATGAAACAAAGACATAGGTGTATGCACAACTCCAACTTCAATATACACCCACCACTCTGTTCACACAGGACGTACAGATGATATATTGCCCCCCCCCCCCCCCTCAAAGCCGGTCATTGGATTCCTCCCCTTTTTCACAGGGCTCTTCCTTTCCTTTTAGGAGCATATTGACCTCATATGGACACAAATTCATTGCATTCTCACTGATACGCAAAGTATCAATATTTCACATATACATATACAGTACATGTTCATGTATAGAAGGGAAGTTGTGGGGTTGGCACAGTGCTGTTGGAAGGAAGATAAAGGTTACCAGGGACCAATATATGATGATAAATGTCTGACTGATATGGTGAACATATTTATCGAAGTGAACACATACAGAAGCAGCGTCTCTCAGTATCCTTCGTCAGTGGTCACAGGACGCTGCCCACAGGACCCTGCCCACAGGACGCTGCCCACAGGACCCTGCCCACAGGACGCTGCCCACAGGACCCTGCCCACAGGAGGCTGTTGGCTGGATAGCTTTGGTTGGTGGACGATTCTCAGTCCGGTATTGACCATGAGGAATGAGCTTCCGCTGTTATAATGTTTCCATGGCTCTGTAACTTTTTGCATACGACTGTATGTGCCGCAGAGCTTTTCCTCTCTGGTACGATGTATTAGCACGGGGGTGAATGGAGTGTCCTTGTCTTTTGACCTGATGCATTTGTGCTGCCATGAAAACAGTCACTCCACACTGTCTGTTATGAGCCCCCGCAGCGTCCGTTATTTCTAAAGCACCTGCAACCATTAAAATCCGTTATGTCCTCCCTTTACTGGGCTGCATCAGTCCGGTCACTTTCAGTTCATGATAAAGCTGGGTGAACCTAGCATCCACTAGGAGAGTCAGACAGAAGAACATTAAAGGAGGACTTTCCGAGCCGGGAGTGGGAGCTGATTTATTACCAGGAGTCACATGATGCGGGACAGCCAACCCCAAAAGTACCCCAAATTTCAAAAACACGCTAATGATCTGAAACGCCATTACACCAGACTGTAACCCATTTCCAACAGCTGCACGGCCATCACCCTAAACACACCAGCACCTGAACACTGACACAACATGATGGCATCCAATCAGAAAGCTGGGATCACATAAACACACCCAACACTAATTACACATCATTCCACCACTCAGCACTCAACCTGTCCTCCCCTTTTCCACATGGCTTCCTTTTCCTCTCAGAGCATTAACCTCATAATGACACAATTCATCATCTCACTGATACGCAAAGTATTGATATTTCATTATACATATACAGTACACGTTCATACAGAAGGAAGTGTGGGGTTGCAGTGACATTGGAAAGGAAAATAAAGGTTACCAGGAACGATAAATGATAAATAGGATTGGAAATATTTATTGAGCTACACATAGAGGGCATCGGGGCGGCATGCCAGACGCCTCAGCATGGGTTGTATGTATATATATATATATATATATATATTATTTATTGTATTTTACTGCATGTGTCAATCATTATTAATTACTTCGTTGCATCTTATTCTGTCCTGAGGTGACTTTAGACTAGAATAAAATGTGGTGGTGTTAATGGTGGGGGTAGTAGTGTTGGTAATTATGGTAGTGGTGGTGGTATAGTGGTGGTAGTGTTGGTAGTGATTGTAGTAATGGTGGTGGTGGTAGTGGTGGTAATGGTGGTGGTAGTGTTGGTAGTGATTGTAGTAATGGTGGTGGTGTTAAATGTGGTGGTGTTAATGGTGGGTAGTGTCGTAGGATTGTTGGTAATTATGGTAGTGGTGTGGTATAGTCGTGATGGAGGTAGTGGTAATAGGCGGTGATAATAGTAATAGTAGTGTGGGTGGTGGTTGTAGTGTGCCACAGTGTTGGTGGTAATGGTGGTGAGTGTTTGGTAGGGTTGGTAGTGATTGGTAGTAATGGTCTGCGTTGGTGGTAATGGTGGTAATGGTGGTGGTAGTGTTGGTAGTGATTGTAGTAAGGGTGGTTGGTAGGTACTGGTGTTGGTAGTGTTGGTAGTGATTGTGGTAGATGGTGGAAGTAGCGGTGATAATGGTGAGTGGTAGTGTTAGTAGTGGTGGTGGTAGTGTTGGTAGTAGTAATACAGGATGCCAGTGGTCACGTGAGTGGTAATGGTGGTGGTAGTGTTGGTAGTGTTGGTAGTGATTGTAGTAATGGTGGTGGTGGTAGTGGTGGTAATGGTGGTGGTAGTGTTGGTAATGATTGTAGTAATGGTGGTGGTGGTAATGGTGGTGGTAGTGTTGGTAGTGATTGTAGTAATGGTGGAAGTAGTGGTGGTAATGGTGGTGGTAGTGTTGGTAATGGTGGTGGTAGTGGTGAGTATATGTGTATGGCAGTGGTAGTGGTGATAAATAGTGATGGTAGTGGTGGTAGTGATTGTAAAGTGGTGGGTAGTGTTTGGTGCGTAATGGTTAATGGTGGTGGTAGTGTTGGGACGTGATTTGTAGGTATATGGTTGGTAGGGTATGTGGTCG
>JAMWET010005493.1:0-17500 GCA_024036415.1 Prochilodus magdalenae
GGAGAGAGAGAGAGAGGGAGGAGAGAGAGAGAAGAGAGAGAGAGAGAGAGAGAGAGAGAGAGAGAGAGAGAGAGATGTGAGACTGTTTGCTCTGTCACTCTGCTGTGTTTGTGGACCTCCAGGCGAGCGGCTAACCACACAGACACATATAGATTTGATGGTGTTAGTTTCTCACTCTGTGTTTTTACTGGGTGGTGTTGTTGTGTACCGCTCGCTCAGACAGGAAGTGGGCGCCATGCGCTCTGCAGGGACGATAGTCAAAATAGCCTTTCAGTTACTGATTTCCATTTTACTGGAAGATAAAACTCAAAGCAGCGGCCATAAAGTCAACTGCCTCAATCAGCGTACCGATTACTGACTCTCCCATATGACTGGGTACCATCAGCTAGTACCATTAATACTCATCCCTATTAGTAATATTACTACCTACTAGTACTAATACTGCTGTTCCCTATTAGTAATATTACTACCTACTAGTACTAATACTGCTGTTCCCCTCATTAGTAATAGTAATACTACCTACCGAGTACTATAATACTGCTTGTTCCCTATTAGTAATATGTACATACAATACTAGTACCCTTACTAATTACTATTTAATATTATCTAACGTATCAAGTACTAATACTGCTGTGGTCCTATTAGTCAATTATTACTGACCCCCCTTTCTTACCTAGTTACTAAAACTGCTTGTTCCATAATTAGTTTATAAGTAGTAATATTAACTACTATAGTACTAATATACGCTGTCATTTCTCATTATAATATTAAACTACGTTTACCTAGTACTAATTACTGCTGTGCCCTATTAGTAAAATAACTTACGACCTCACTGATACTAATACTTCCTTGTAACCTAATTCACGTAGTAATATTATAACCTCCCTACGTAGTACATTACTGCCTGCTGTTTCCCTATTTAGTAACTATTAACTACCCTACTAGTTACATATTAATATTCACTACCCTACTAGTACTAATACTGCTCGTTCCCTTCTCTATTACTAATATTACTACCCCTCACTCATGTGACTATTTACTGCTGTTACCTTATTAGTAATATAGTACCTACTAATAGTACGATTAATATTACTTCCCTTACTAGTACTTAATACTGCTGACTTCACGATTAGTAAGATTACTACCTACTAGTACTATTAATATTACTCACTTACTCAGAAGTGCACTAATAACGGCTTCTCCCTACTAGTACTAATTAGACTACCAATAGTACGTAATTACTGTGTGGCCTATTAGTAATATTAACTATCATACTAGTACTATTAATATTACTACCTACTAGTACTAGGATACGCTGTTCCCCTATTAGTAATATTGCTACCCTACTAGTACTATTAATATTACTTACCTACTAGTACGAAACTACTGCTTGTTACCTGTAGTAATATACTACCTGAACTGAGTAACATTAATACTGCTGTTCCCTATTAGTAAATATTACTACCTACTAGTACTAAACTACTGCTATTATATATTAGTAATATTACTACAGCGTACTAGTTACTAATACTGCTGGAAAACCTATAGTAATATTACTTACCTACTTAGTACTAAGTACTGCTGTAACCTATTATTAAATATTACGTACCTATTACCTTACTAACGTATGCTGTTACCTGTTAGTCGTATTACTACCTACTAGATGACTCATACTGCTAGACTAAATAACTACTAATAGATGCTGTCACCTCTATTAGTAATATTACTACCTAGTATTTAGTACTCCAATACTGCCTGTAACGACATTTAGTAATAATTATACTAACTAGTACTAATAACTGCTGTAACATATCCCGAATATTACACCGCCTAATAGTACTAGGTACAGGCTGTTATCCTATTAGTACGGCATTACTACCTACTAGGTATTCATTCTAATACTGCTGTAACACTAATTAGTAATGATTACTACTGACTAAGTACAACATCCATACTGCTGTTACTCGGATATTACTAATATACTACCTTCTAGTACTATTAAACGTTACTTACCTTACTAGTACTAATACTCGCACTGCACCTATAATAATATTACAGACCTATTGGTACGATGTGTTTAAATAGCTTCTCACCTACTAGTACCTAATACTACTGTCACCTGTTAGTAGTTACTTACTACCATAACTGAGTACTATATACTATGCCTTGTCCACCCTAGATAGTTATATTATATTACTGAGTTACCTAATTAGTATCATATTACTATTACTACAGCTTGCTGGACGACTTGTTCTCAGAGATACTGTTTTCGCAGTAGAATTACTAATACACTGCGATAATTCCCAACGTAGTATCTGAGATGGGCAGATCAGAGGACGCTTCAGTTGGCCTTAGATGCTCCGTGGAGAGGGATTCAGTGTACCTCTCTAACTAACCACATCACACACGTACACCGTTTTCTGGGAACAGGGACTGTTCCCTCCATGCTGTGTAGGTACGGCTTCAGGTGCATCACACGGGGCCAGGTTTCGATTCTGTCTGAACCTTGCAGACACTAGTAACTGAGCTGCTGACATACACGTTATGCAGTAACAACAAGCATGGCTCGGAGAGTTTAACTTTCAGTGGTATGAAGGGAGTCTGAACGGGACTATGAACGAGTGTGAAGGAGCTTGGTGCAGTTGGCCTGTGGTGGTCAGTGCGGTTGGCCTGTAGTGGTCAGTGCGGTTGGCCTGTCGTGGTCAGTGCGGTTAGCCTGTGGTGGTCAGGGCAGTTGGCCTGTGGTGGTCAGTGCAGTTGGCCTGTGGTGGTCAGTGCAGTTGGCCTGTAGTGGTCAGTGCAGTTGGCCTGTGGTGGTCAGTGCGGTTGGCCTGTGGTGGTCAGTGCGGTTGGCCTGTGGTGGTCAGTGCAGTTGGCCTGTGGTGGTCAGTGCGGTTGGCCTGTAGTGGTCAGTGCGGTTGGCCTGTGGTGGGTCCAGTGCGGGTTTGGCATGTGGTGGTCAGTGCAGTTGGCCTGTCGGTGGTTCAGTGCGGTGGGGCCTGTGGTGGTCAGTCAGTGCAGTTGGCCTGTGGTGGTCAGTGCGGTTGGCCTGTGGTGGTCAGTGCAGTTGGCCTGTGGTGGTCAGTGCGGTTGGCCTGTGGTGGTCAGTGCAGTTGGCCTGTGGTGGTCAGTGCGGTTGGCCTGTGGTGGTCAGTGCGGTTGGCCTGTGATGGTCAGTGCGGTTGGCCTGTGGTGGTCAGTGCGGTTGGCCTGTGATGGTCAGTGCGGTTGGCCTGTTGTGGTCAGTGCGGTTGGCCTGTCGTGGTCAGTGCGGTTGGCCTGTGGTGGTCAGTGCGGTTGGCCTGTGGTGGTCAGTGCGGGATGGTCTGTGGTGGTCAGTGCAGTTGGCCTGTGGTGGTCAGTGCGGTTGGCCTGTGGTGGTCAGTGCAGTTGGCCTGACCTGGACAGTGCAGTAAGAAGCTCCTATATGAAGCCCGCTGTAATTTGATGGGACTGATTCCTGGCTCCCAGCTCAGAGGAACTCTGTGTGTGGAAAGTGCAGAGCCAGACGTTTGAGTCCGGACCAGATCAGTGTCCGTACGGAGAAGACGAGATCCTCTATGATAAAGCAGAAAATCTGATGAGTAGTCACTGTTGTGTGGACAGTACTGTGTACAGGAACAACAGAGAGAGAGAGAGGGAGAGAGAGAGAGAGAGAGAGAGAGAGAGAGAGATAACGATAAATAGAACAAGAGAAATCTACAAAGTGAAAGAGAGAAAGAAAAGGAGAGCAAGTGAGTGAGAAACTAAGAGGGGGATAAAGAGACTGGCGGAGAGAGATAAAGGGATGGGGAAAGAATCAAAGAGAGGTACATAAAGACAGGCAGAAAAAGGTAGAGGCAGGGAGAGAAGTGGGTGAGGGATAGAGAGATGAATAGAGAGAGAGACAGAGAGAGAGTTTCTCCTTTCAATAGAGAGAGAGAGAGAGGGAGAGCAAGATGAATGGGGAGAGATAGAGAAATAAATAGAGAGAGAGAAGTGGGCGAGGGATAGAGGAATGAATAGAGAGAGAGAGTGAGAGGGATAGAGGGATGAATAGAGAGAGAGAGTGAAAGGGATAGAGGGATGAATAGAGAGAGAGAGAGTGAGAGAGAGGGATGAATAGAGAGAGAGAGTGAGAGGGATAGAGGGATGAATAGAGAGAGAGAGAGAGGGATGAATAGAGAGAGAGAGTGAGAGAGAGGGATGAATAGAGAGAGAGAGAGAGTGAGAGAGAGGGATGAATAGAGAGAGAGAGTGAGAGGGATAGAGGGATGAATAGAGAGAGAGGGATGAATAGAGAGAGAGAGTGAGAGAGGGATGAATAGAGAGTGAGAGAGATAGAGGGATAAATAGAGAGAGAGAGAGAGTGAGAGGGATAGAGGGATGAAGAGAGAGAGAGGGATAAATAGAGAGGGTAAATGAAGAGAGAGAGAAATAGAGAGAGAGAGATAGAGAGATAGAGAGATAAATAGAGAGAGAGAGAGTGAGATGGATAGAGGGATGAAGAGAGAGAGAGAGATGAATAGAGAGAGAGAGTGAGAGGGATAGAGGGATGAATAGAGAGAGTGAGAGGGATAGATAGTAATATTACTACCTACTAGTACTAATACTGCTGTAACCTATTAGTAATATTACTACCTACTAGTACTATTACTGCTGTTCCCTATTAGTAATATTACTACCTACTAGTACTATTAATATTACTACCTACTAGTACTAATACTGCTGTTCCCTATTACTAATATTACTACCTACTAGTACTATTACTGCTGTTCCCCTATCGAGAGAGAGTAATATCGTACGCAACTACCTACTAGTACTATTAATATTACTACCTACTAGTACTAATACTGCTGTTCCCTATTAGTAATATTACTACCTACTAGTACTATTAATATTACTACCTACTAGTACTAATACTGCTGTTCCCTATTAGTAATATTACTACCTACTAGTACTAATACTGCTGTTCCCTATTAGTAATATTACTACCTACTAGTACTATTAATATTACTACCTACTAGTACTAATACTGCTGTTCCCTATTAGTAATATTACTACCTACTAGTACTATTAATATTACTACCTACTAGTACTAATACTGCTGTCACCTATATCATATGCTATAGGTAGAACTATTAGCTGTTAAATATTGATACACTACTAATAGTAATACTATATACTATGCTTAATGTTCCCTACTATTAGTAATATGCGTAAACTATACCTCATCATAGTACAGAATACAATATGCTAATCAACCTATTAGATAATATTACTACTTAAACTACTATGCTGTAATATGTTAGTACTATTATACATACTAGTTAATAACCTATTAGTAATACTACTAATACCTGTGACTAGTAATATTACAATACAGTATACTGCTGTAACAGTGATATTACTTGTAATATTACTAACACATGATGTTTATGTAGCTAATCTTACGAATACTGCTGAGCTAATACCTGTACCTAGTAGTAATTTACTACCTACTAGTACTAATACTGAACCTAAGTAATATTACTAAATACTACTACAATACTTGCTGGTAACCTATATTGTAATAGTGTACTACCTACTAGTACTATTAATACTGCACACTAGTAACAATAATGCATGTATATCATACTACTAGTACTACTACAGCTACTATTAGTACTACATAATGCTGCTAACCTACTGTTAGTAATATTACTACACGTACTATAGTACTAATACTGCTGTGACCTATTAGCTAATATATTACCTACGTAATCCTAGCTTACTAATACCTGCTGTAGAACCTTCATTTAGGTAAGTATTATACTTACCCTGACTAGTGTACTAAATAATGCTGTTACATAGTACTAAATCACAGTATACTACTACTAAGTACTACTTGAATATGTCACCTTACGATCCTACTGAGTACTAACTTTACTGCTTGTCACCTTCGATTCTAAAACTAATATTACTACCTACTAGTACTATTAATATTACTACCTACTAGTACTAATACTACTGTCACCTATTAGTAATATTACTACCTACTAGTACTAATACTGCTGTTACCTATTAGTAATATTACTATTACTGTTACCTATTAGTAATATTACTATTACTACAGCTACTAAGACTGTTTCTATAGATACTGTTTTCAGTGCTACTAATAACACTGTGATAATCCCCAAGTAGTCTGAGCTGGAGAACGGGCTTTGTTTTTTTTTTTCCAGCTGGCTTAGACTCCCTGGATGAGGCGCTCACAAGTGTCACATCTCTTCCTCCACCACTCACAACACCGTGACACGTTCAGGATACAGGGATGATTTCCTCACCTGCCGGTGTACGGGCAGTTCTCCAGGTCCACGGTTGCAAACCTGGTCTAGAACCTGTTACACCTCAGCACGACGGGACATAAACGTCTGCAGTAAGCAATCAATCGTCTGCGAGGAGATAACCAACAGAGCATAGTGGAAAGAACGGAGGATCTGAACGGGGGGGACTATGAACCGCGTGTGAAGGCGCTTGGTGCAGTTGGCCTGGTGGTTTGGATCTGTATTGCGGTTGGCCCTGTAGTGGGACAGTGCGTTAGGCCCGGTGTCGTGGTCAGTGCGGTTAGCCGTGTGTGGTAAGGGCAGGTTGGCCTGTGGTGGGGCCAGTGGCAGTTATAGGGCGCTGTGTAGTGAAAGTGGTCCAGCTGAGCAGTTGGCCTCGTGCCGAGTGTGTCAGGTGCCAGTTGGCCTGTGGTGGTCCAGTGCGGCGTGGCTGGTGAGTGGTCAGTGCGGTTCGGCGGTGATTTGGTCATGATGCGAGTTGGCCTGTGGTGGTCAGGTGCGGTTGGCCTGTGATGGTCAGTGCGGTTGGCCTGTGTGTGGTTCAGTGTCGGTGGCCTGTTCGTGGTCAGTTGCGGTTGGCCTGTGGGGGGTCAGTGAGGTTGGCCGTGTGGTGGTCAGTGATGGGATCGGTCTGTGGTGGTCAGTGCAGTGGCCTGTGGTGGGTCAGTGCGGTTGGCCTGTGGTGGTCAGTGCCAGTTGGCGCCTGACCTGGACAGCCTGCAGTAAGAAGCCTCATATATTGAAGCACCAGCTGTAATTTGATGGGACTGATCCTTGGCTCAGCTCAGAGGACGACAACACTCAAGGAACGTAGCACAGTCGTGTAGGTGGAAAGTGCCAGAGGCCAGAACGTTTGAGTCCGGACCAGATCAGTGTGCCGTACAGGAGAAGACGAGATCCTCTATGCATAAAGCTAGAAAAATTCTGAATGAGTATGTCACTTGTGTTGTGGGACAGTACTGTTGTACAGGCTTACCAACAGGAGACGATGAGAGAGGGAGCAAGAGAGAATGACAGAAGAGAGATCGAGAGATGAGAGAGATAGACGATAAAGGAGAACAAGAGAGAAATCTACAAACGTGAAAGATGAGAAACGAAAAAGGAGAAGCCAGTGCGACTGAGAACAACTAAGACGGCGGGATAACAGAGGACTGGCCAACGCCGAGAGAGATACCAAGGAGAATGGGGAAACTAAGGTAACAACTATACCCTGACGAGACACCAGGAGCCAAGCGAAAAACCATCTAAGATCGCTCAAGAGCGCGAGCGCGACGAGGAGGAGAAGTGGGTGAGGGATAGAGAGATGAATAGAGAGAGAGACAGAGAGAGAGTTTCTCCTTTCAATAGAGAGAGAGAGAGAGTGAGAGCTAGATGTATGGGGAGAGATAGAGAAATAAATAGAGAGAGAGAAGTGGGAGAGGGATAGAGTTATGAATAGAGAGAGAGAGTGAGAGGGATAGAGGGATGAATAGAGAGAGAGAGTGAAAGGGGATAGAGGGCATGAATAGAGAGAAGAGAGAGTGAGAGAGAGGGATGAATAGAGAGAGAGAGAGAGTCGAGAGGGATTAGAAGGGATGAATAGAGAGAGAGAAGAGAGAGAGAGGAATGAATAGAGAGAGAGAGTGAGAGAGACGGGATGAATCAGATGAGAGAGATAGCAGAGTGAGGATGAGAGGGATGAATACGAGACGAGAGAGTGAGAGGGATAGAGGGTATGAATAGAGGAGAGAGGGATGAATAGAGAGAGAGGAGTGAGGAGAGGGATGATAGAGAGGAGAGAGATAGAGGGATAAATAGGAGAGAGAGAGAGTGAGAGGGATAGAGGGATGAATAGAGAGAGAGGATAAATAGAGAGGGTAATATGAAAGATGAGAGAGAAAAGAGAGAGAGAAGATAGAGAGAGAGAGAGATAAATAGAGAGAGAGAGAGTGAGATGGATAGAGGGATGAAGAGAGAGAGAGAGATGAATAGAGAGAGAGAGTGAGAGGGATAGAGGGATGAATAGAGAGAGTGAGAGGGATAGAGGGATGAATAGAGAGAGTAAATGAAGAGAGAGATCTGAGGAGCGCTCCCGTTTGTTTTGGCCCAGTCTGCTCCTCCAGACGGATCGCGTCTCCTCCTTTGTCTCAGACTTGGCCGTTTGGAGGGAATGCAGGTCAAGCTGAAATACAGAGTCTGAATTGGTGATTAAACGGCGGGCGGCTGAGAGACAACGCCCCTCACTGCATCCCACATTGTTGAATCGGTGTCTCTTACTCCACCACAAGCAGCCGTAGGCGACTCAGCGCGCGGAATTCAGACCCGATAATCTAATTCAGAGCTCTTCCCTCAGTGTTCACTGAGAATTCAGCGATCATCCCCGTCTATTGACAAAGAGGGAAGTGTGACCTCCCCTCATGCACTCTCTGTCTAAACAGATATGACATGTTTCAGGACGTTCACAGTCACTTCAGTCCACAGCTGTGGTCCTGGAATTCGGCAGTCCCACCTATCTGAGCAGCGGATAAGGGACATCCGGGTTTGATGGATGAATCCAAGAGCCCACTTCCTCCTGAATTCAGGTGCACGCCACAGATGAAGTCTGGTGAGGTGGGCTAACGGCTCTGGGGGCGTGAGTGTCGGGGGATGGGTGCGGAAGCCACGGCCCTTCAGTGACAGGGTGGTGGTAAGATGCTTACAGCACACAAAGACATTCACACAGTTCCTTCGTGGAGCAGTTTGGGGGGAAGGACCCTATCCTGTTCCAAGTTGCTGGGTCACCGTCTCTGGACTTGGGTATCGGAGAGAGATTTGTGGAGAGTAGTGGAGAGAATCTCGGTGACGATCCGGGACTCACACTCAATACCCTGACACCAAAACACCTTAGGGATGAACCTGTCAGCCCAACATCATCCTCGGTCCACCATGCGGCGCTGACGCCCCAGTCGCATTGTTATCAGCCGAGCGAGCAGAATTCCATGGACACACTTCCAGCTCCTGTGGGAAGACTGATTGCGCGGCTGCGATCCCAGAGGCGAGAGATTCGGCCACAGACAAGCTAACATCAACTGTTAATCGCGCGCTTGCTGCCGTAGGGTCCGCTGGTTGATGGCAACACAAAGCCCGTTTCTATTCCAGCTCCCAGAGTCGTAGAGGCGGGCCGGTTACTGGGCTAAATGGCCTCATGGCAAACGGGTCTGTCAGGGTCTGCTTAAGCTGTGGTTCAGTCGCGTGTCGCCGCGCGTGGTGCAGTGCCAACCAAGGGGCAGCCTGGCTCTGCGTGTGTAGTGTGGAGTATTGTATTAGCAGAGGGTTCGGCGGGATGTGGGCTGGTTAGAAGAGGTTTAATTGTGCTTGGCGTGTCCCTGTGCGTAGAAACCGCTCGGTTTCCTGCATCAGAGCAGAGGGACAATCCTCTAGGCTTATGTGGTATCAAGGTCACGAAGGAGACCATTCAGGCTACAACAACAGGCTGTTGTTCCTCGGAGCCCGAGGACCTCTTTAGACCCCTTTACAGGGCGAAAACTGATACGTCTCCACCGCCCTGTCAGCGTGGGGGGGGGCTAAATTCCATCATCGGCAAGCCAATAATAGGGTGGAGGACAATCCACCCTACCGCCAATTGTAGTGGGCGGTGTATCGAATAAGCATCAAGGGTAAGAGCAAACAGAACAGCCACTTTGCACCACCCCAACTATCCCACAGCGGCAGCGTCTTTAGCATCCATTGGCCATTACTTGGAAGGAGCAGGAGGGTCGTGTTCGAGCACCCAGTGGCTGGTATGTGGTGGGCCAGCTGGGACTGCACACACGAGGACTGTCAACACGTGGCCGCGGTTGGATGAGTTCATACAGCCCGGTACCGTGTTTGGGGCTGATGGTGGGCTTCGTGTGAGGCAGACCCACTTGTCAACAAGGCAACGTGCAGGCTAGTGGTGGTTCCATGCTGGTGTGAGGTGTGTGTTGGGTCCACTGGTCCTCTTAAACATGTCATCGGTCAGTGCCTTCTATGTTTCACTGCTTGGTGACCATTGGCAGCCCTTCATGGACGCCATGTACCCCCACAGTGATGGGGTATTCCAGCAGGATGATGCATAATGCCATCCGGCTCAAGAACTGGTTCAAGGAGCATTTGAGCGAGTTCTGGTGGTTGGGGTAGCTCAGCGGATAGCACCACCACCCACCAGGAAGCCACCACCACCTGTGGGAGACTGGGGTTAGAATCCTGGTCTGGGTGACTACACCAATAAGAGTCCTTGGGCAAGACTCCTAACACTACATTGGCCCACCTGTAATGTGATTAACCTTGTCAGTCTAAATGCTGATACTGATATCCCGCACCTTTTGGTATGACCGTTCCATACCACGTGGTGGGAAAGCAGCTGTAGACCAATCTTCACACCGGTTATTAATTTTGTGGAGGTGTTTCCGAGGAGATTCCATACAGGGATAGTGGACTGACCACCCCAACTTCTAAGACTGAAGTCTGGGGGTGTGGCTCAGAGCTCTGTGACTGACAGCGAGTCTCCTAGAAAGAACGTAAGCTGTACCTGTAAGAAAGTCCATGGTTTGAGCTTGCTAAGGTGAGGGAGATCATATGGTGTCCCAGGTGGTTGCTATCAGTGACTAGAGGGTCTTTAGGGTGTTGCTGTGGGGGTGCTAGTGGCCACCATATTGAAATATAAATATATATAAGTGAATGTTTTTGCCCCTATTCATTGCACATCTAACCATGTACACAGCGCACCATATACACGCACAGCATTCCAGATCATTCCGGAGGTGGAGCGGCGTCGATAGCTCATGCTGGGTTCTTTGGTTCACTGCTAGTGACTGGGCACTGACGTTGGTATGGTGAACGATCCGGCTGTTTGCTGTTGATGATGTTTGGTACATGGCCTCCTCAGTTTCCCGACTCCCTATAGGACACAGTGAGTGTCCTCCTCTGGACAAACGCTCAGCTGAGCGTCTTTAAAATCAATTTCCGACTCCTCCTGTCCTTGACCGTTGCTGTCAGCACTCTCTTTTGACCAGCTGTGAAAGCCTCAGACGTCTGGGCCCCGGGCCAGAACAGCGCTGACCGCTATGGGAAAGCTTTCAGCTGCCCTGAACCGAGTCCATTCAGCTGTGGTCAGCTCCACTGTCTTGCTGCAGTGCTAGGCCTCAAGTGCCCTCTTCATCAAACCAAGGCTTTGACAGAGACTGACCAGCACATGGTGTTCAGAGTTGTTGTGCTCTAGTGTACATGTAAATGTACATACTATTAGGGTCAAAGGTCACGTGTTAATGCAGTAAATGTTCTTAACACAGTTTCCTGGCTTGTCACTTCGAACCGTCTGTAGGTCCAAGCTGAAGCCCCCCACGGCAGGCTGTAGCCCCCTCATTCGACAGCATTTAGATGGGACTAGTGATGAAACAAACCAGCGAACACAATTATTGGTGCAAACTAATGTGATTATTTTGATTCACTGCAAACTAACGTGATCACAATCACTACAAAGTACCGTGATTAACTGGGACTTACTACACAACTAGGACGATTAATCACAACTGGCTACACAAAACCGCTGTTAATCGCAATTAATGGCACAAACTAATTCGATTAATCACAATTTGACACCGACTAGTGCGATTAATCACAATTTGACGCAAACTAATGCGATTAATCACTGTTTGCCACAAAAAAGCCCAAATGTGATTAATCACAGTTTGTCACAAAAACCCGAATGCGGTTAATCACAATTTGCCACAAAAAACTAATTCAATTGATCACAATTTGCCACAAACGAATGCGATTAATCACAATTTGCTGTAGGCTAATGAGATTAATTACAGTTTGCTACAAGCTAGTGCGATTAATTATAGTTTGCTACAAAAACAAATGCGATTAATCGCAATTTACAACAAAACCGATGCGATTAATCGCAATTTACAACAAAACAGATGCGATTAATCGCAATTTACAACAAAACAGATGCGATTAATCGCAATTTGCTACAAACTAATGCAATTAATTACAGATTTGCTACAAACAAATGCGATTTATAACAAATTTCTACAAACTAATGCAGTCAATCGCAATTTGCTACAAACTAATGCAATTAATCGCAATTTGCTACAAACTAATGTGATTAATCACAATTTGCTACACACTGGTGCTATTAATTACAGTTTTCTACAAAATGCTATTGCGTTTAATCACAAATTTGCTACAAACTTATGCGATTAATTGCGACTAATTGAATAATTATACATATTGAATTATAGACATAAATCACCACTGGCTGCACACAATTAATCACAATGGCCTGAACTAGTCTGATTAATCAGAATTTACTGCAGACTAATGCGATTAATTGCGACTGACTACACACAAACTAATGCAGCTAGTAAGGCTTAACTACACAAACGATACACATAAAAAACAACTGGCCACAAAACGGCTGCAATTAATCACAATTAATGGCACAACAGGTGGGATTCATTACTATTAACTCACAAGCTAATGGGATTAATTGCAAATAATTCGGAAATATCGAATGTGACTGTTTAAATGAATGCAGTTCATCACAGTCAACTACACAACTTCTTTCCTCTCCACAGACAACCGCACGGCTCTGCTTTGGTTTCTGCTCCTGAAGCTGCTGACCGACAACCACTTCAGCCTTTCTGTGAACCTTGACAGCAACAGAGCCGGTAAGCAGAGACCACGGGACAGGAAACAGGATCAGGGCTCGGGGTAAAGTCTGGATTTGCACTAAAGCAAGGAGATCGCTTAGCATTCAGTCAGATCCACCCAAACGTTTGACTTCAGCGCCTTTGATGTTCCCCTGAGCTCGTGAGAACGTCTCCTCTCCATCACCGAGACCACTGTTAGCTCGAACAGAGCTGGTGCAGGAAGCCCTGCTCATCCAGCCGAGCCAGCTCCGCTGTTTAGGTGAGTTCTGGACAGAGTGGTTGTGTGTGTGCGGTGCTGTGAGGCTTAGCCTCTAATCTGGACACATATGGTCACAGCAGGTTAGCTTTGTTTCAGCCTCACTGTGAGATAACACGGAGCTCGGGGTCAGGGCTGAGCGTTCTGGGTTATCAGCTGACACGTACGCACACACACCGGCCTTGTTTGGCCCACATGCTCATATTGTCTGGCGCCGAGTGTGAAAAGGATGTTTATGGACAGAGAAAAGGAGCTTTATGGAGCTGATGGAGCTGATGGAGCTGACCCCGGCGTGACCTGCTATGCTATTAGCTGAGTTCACATGCTAGCTTTCCATCATACTGGAGAACACGGGTCAGCGGAGTGGCTGTGACGGAACTGCGTTTGGCTATGCCACGGTAGAAGATGTGCAGCTTCACCCCACCTGCTTGGGTGGATGCCTGTAGCTGTTAGCCCTGATTGATATCACTAACCCTGTAAAGCACATCTTCTCAAAATGGTCCTCAGGGTCCCCTAGTCCTCCAGCCTCCAGTCCCCGGTCAACTCCCAACACACTTACAGATAGACGAAACAAGGGGACTGCCGTAAAGAAATCTGGGATTTAGCTTGACCGCTAGAACAGACGTCCAGAAGCTAGTCGTGCTGTCATTTGGGAATTCCGGTGGAATGGACGAACCAGTCTTCATGTGCTGTAGGTAACTTGTCCGGATGTTGGTTGGTGGACGGTCCCCTTTCAACCCAGCAGTGACAACTGACCAGCAACACCTATGTGTCTGATACACCACACCACTAAGCTGAGAATGAACCACCACCCAACAGTGGAGCTGTGGTCCGAAACTGACCTCTGATGACTGGAGTAGAGAGGACTGATAGGCTATCTAACTAGCATGTGACTGTCTGTCCTTCTTTCTCCACAGGAGCTTTGGACTGTGACCCCTTTGACCACCAGCCAACCACAGCTGCTCTTACGCCATGCAGAGGAATGGAGCTGAGTCTATACTGGGTGAGATATCTGCCCTTCAAACCCCAGTCCTAGTTGCCGGCATACAGGTCCGAGTCGAGTCTAGAGTATCTGGTGTTGAGTCAGCTTCCTGGAATGTGAGTCAGAAATAAAGTCGTTTGTGAGTCTGAGGCAAGTGCCAAATATTAGTAGTGTGAGTCTGAATGTCAAATATCTGGTCAGTGGGTCTAAGTCGAGTCTAGAATATGTTGTGGGAGGAGTCTGGGTTGAGTCACAGTTTTCTAAGACATGGGTTTTAGTAAAGGCTAGAGATTCTGGTGCTTGAGTCTGAGACAAGTCTGAAGTATTTGGAGGGTGAGTCTGAGCTGAGTCTCAAACATCTGAGCGTTGAGTCTGAGTATCTTGTGGGAGGAGTCTGAGTCCAGTCATGATTTTCAAAGATGTGATTTGAGAGTCTTGAGTTTCTGGTGTGTGAGTCTAAGACAAGTGCCAAGGTATTGGGAGAGTCTGAGCTGAGTTCAAGTTGAGCCTAGAGAATCTGGGATCTAAATCTGATTCGGATCTAGAGTATGTTGTGGGAGGAGCCTGAGTTAAGTCATGATTTTCTAAGATGTGGGTTTTAGTACAGTCTAGAGTTTCTGGCATTTGAGCCTTAGACACGTCTGAAGTATTTGAAGTGTGAGTCTAAGCTAAGTCTCAAATATCTTGTGAATGAGTCTAAGTTGAGTCTAGAGGATCTGGAGTTTGAGTCTTTTCGAGTGTTGAGTATCTTGCTGAGTCATGATTCTCTAAGTTGTGATGGGAGAGTCTTGAGTTTCTGGTGTGTGAGTCTAAGACAAGTGCCAAGGGTCAAGTCTCAAATAACCGGTCGGTGAGTCTTAGTTACACATAAAGGAATTTGTCTACTGTGTTTAGTCCACCTGTGAGGTGAAACACACTCCCTTACCCACCCTAACAATCCCTATGCAGGGCACCCGGGGAGCAGGTGCCTTGCTCAAGGGTACTTCAGTCATGTCCTCTTGGTTCAGGGAATCGTACCAGTGACCCTCCGGTTACAAGGCTGGTTCCCTAACCTCCAGCACATGAAGTCCCAACTATTTGAAGTATGAGTCTGAGCCAAGACTCAACTGTATAAGATTTCAAACAAGTCTAGAGTATTGGAAGAATCTGAGTCGAGTCAGTTTTCTGAATTGTTAGTCCGAGTCAAGTCTGGACTATTTGGTGTGCAACTATGAGAGGAGTCCAGAGTCTCAGGAGTGCGTTCAGGTAAACAAAGGATGACGCTGGTTCTCCTTCTACACAAACAGACTGTTAAACTATCCTGAGAGGAGCAGACCCATAAACGATGGAGCTCTGGGAACTTCCTTGTCTAATGATTTTCTTACACGGTTAACGAGCATATAAAGAAGCAGTTATTCAGTTACCAAACAAACTGCTGACAGACCGCCGACCTCACACTGAACAACAGGGCCACTGGCTGAGAATGGCTGGATCCTACATTAGTGTGCGGAATCATTGACCAGTCGTGATCACGGGTTCCTTCACGTGAGGTCGAGCCTCTAGTCACCAGTTCAAGTCTCGTGTCCCTGGCTTGCAAGTTCGAGTCAGGTTGTATCTGAGTCCCTGGCGTGAAGTGCGAGTCAAATCCCTATGGCTTTTGTTTTTTGATCGAAGTCGAGTTCTCAAGTCTTTGTGGTGTGAATCCCAGTTTGGCAGCCTAGTTGGCCTCAGGGATATTGGGAATCCGAGACTCTGATGTGCAAGTCCAATACGAGTCTTGGGTCACCCAGGAATTGAGTCTAGTCATAAGTCTCTTAGGAGAAAGTCTGAGTCACCAAAAGAGTCTTGATTCACTAAGACTTGAGTCTCATTTTGAAGTCTGTAAGTCCAAGTCTGATCTTGAATCTTTTGCCTCAAGCCATTGGCTTGTGACGTTGTTGCTGCGGGTATCTGAGTCACTCTTAAGTAAGTTGCAGGTCTCATTCGAGACCAGCTCCTCAGGTTTGGGGAATCTTTTTATTGTAGTTTTCTCGATGCCTGGAAGGGACCTGGTATCACTGGTTCCGAGGGCCGCCACCAGTAGCAGGACGCACCCCCACACAACATTTGTCGCACCTCCGTCCGCCGCGAGATGCTCGGTCCGAAGACCCCGTCTGACGGGGTTGGAGGGTCTCTAAATCTTGAGTGTCATAAAATCTTGCTGTCTTGAGCTTTTTGGCTTGTGACACCCAGAGTTTGAGTCTCGAGAGGGGTGAGTCTTAGGCGAGGCAATCCAAGTTTGTGTTGAGTCGCCGAGTCTCCGAGGTGCCCATGTCACCTGTTTCAGAGTCCCCGAGTCCCTGAGTTGCAAGAACACCTGTTGGTGACTGTAGTCCATCTAAAGCAGAATAGCCTATCCGTTCCTTCTACCGAGTCATCACAGCTCAGTTCCTGACCACAGGTCCACTGTTGTCCAGATCTCATTTGGGGGGCGGTTCATTGTTATCTTAGCGGTGTGGTATATCAGATGAAAAAGTGTTGGGTTGGACTGTCCACCAAACAACATCCAGACCAGTGACTCTGTAACTGAGGTTCATGTCCTGAAGGTACACTAGACCTACTGGTGATGGGTTTCTGATAAAGTGGCCAATGGGTGCGTCTGGGAATGGGCGTTTGCCTGAAGATGTGTGCTGTGGCCTTGTGTGGTTTTGATCCACTGTGTGTCCATCCGGAGCAGCTGGCTAATAGCGTCTCCTCTGGGGCGTATCAGTGTCTGTTTAATATCTACACCTGTTCCACCGACCGGCGTTCCCAGGAAACTGCTGACTCCATGTAGGGAATACCGAAGCCACAGGGAATTTGTGCCCGTTCAGTCAAAAGAGCATTCGTGAGGTCAGGCATACATGGCCTGGCTTACAGCCGACATTCCCTTTCATCCCCAAGGTGTTCAGTGGGGCTGTGGTCACGGCTCTTTGCAGCCCACCGCTGATCCTCCACACCAGACGTCTCATCCCATGTCCTTACGGAGCTGGCTTTGTGTACAGGGACACAGTCATGCTGGAACAGGGAACCGTTCTTCTCCAGACTGCTGCATAGAGCTGGGGACTAACTGAGGGGCCCCAACCCTGAAACCCCCTCAGACCATTATCCCCCCTCCACCAAACTTTACTGTTGGCACTCTGGTGGGAGCGTTCTCCTGGATTCATCCACCCAACCCAAATTCCTCCAACAGGCTGCTTCCCGAGAACACGTTTCCTCTGCTCCAGAGATCCAGGGTGGGGTTGGTGCGCCACCATAGGTCTGTGTGCAGCTGCTCAGCCAAGGAAACCGATTTGGTGAAGGTCCT
>JAMWET010005493.1:22500-30000 GCA_024036415.1 Prochilodus magdalenae
TGAATAATTCATAGTAGATACTGAATAATTCATAGTGGATACTGAATAATTCATAGTGGATGCTGATTAATTCATAGTAGATACTGAATAATTCATAGTAGATACTGAAAAATTCATAGTGGATACTGAATAATTCATAGTAGATACTGAATAATTCATAGTGGATACTGAATAATTCATAGTAGATACTGAATAATTCATAGTAGATACTGAATAATTCATAGTGGATACTGAATAATTCATAGTGGATACTGAATAATTCATAGTGGATACTGAATGTTTCCTCTCCTGTACAGGAAATGGGTGTGACCAGCCAGCAGGAAGTCAGAGAGGAGACCCATAAGCCAGGTAAAACCTTCGTTTGAATGTTCCCCAGTGTGTGGAGTGTACGATCATACGGACGTCTCCATCAGTTCTTCTGGTCTCTGTGTTCGTGTGTCTCCTCTGATCTCCTCCAGCGGGTGTTCCAGCTGCATCGGCAGAATTCAGTCCCCAGAGAGCAGCTGCTCCGCCAGACCAGCCCACTGACCAGCCAACACTGCAAGGCAGCACTTTAAAACCAGGTGACACAGAAGCACCACCGCACTACCGCACACCGCACACTGACCAGCCAACACTGCAAGGCAGCACTTTAAAACCAGGTGACACAGAAGCACCGCCGCACTACCACACCCCGCACACTGACCAGCCAACACTGCAAGGCAGCACTTTAAAACCAGGTGACACAGAAGCACCGCCGCACCACCGCACCCCGCACCCCGCACACTGACCAGCCAACACTGCAAGGCAGCACTTTAAAACCAGGTGACACAGAAGCACCGCCGCACTACCGCACACCGCACCCCGCACACTGACCAGCCAACACTGCAAAGCAGCACTTTAAAACCAGGTGACACAGAAGCACCGCCGCAGTACCGCACACCACACCCCGCACACTGACCAGCCAACACTGCAAAGCAGCACTTTAAAACCAGGTGACACAGAAGCACCAGCACACTACCGCACACCGCACGCTGACCAGCCAACACTGCAAGGCAGCACTTTAAAACCAGGTGACACAGAAGCACCGCCGCACTACCGCACACCGCACCCCGCACACTGACCAGCCAACACTGCAAGGCAGCACTTTAAAACCAGGTGACACAGAAGCACCGCCGCACTACCGCACACCGCACCCCGCACACTGACCAGCCAACACTGCAAGGCAGCACTTTAAAACCAGGTGACACAGAAGCACCGCCGCACTACCGCACACCGCACACTGACCAGCCAACACTGCAAGGCAGCACTTTAAAACCAGGTGACACAGAAGCACCGCCGCAGTACCGCACCCCGCACCCCGCACACTGACCAGCCAACACTGCAAGGCAGCACTTTAAAACCAGGTGACACAGACGCACTACCGCACACCGCACCCCGCACACTGACCAGCCAACACTGCAAGGCAGCACTTTAAAACCAGGTGACACAGAAGTACCACCGCACTACTACTAGCGACACACCGCACTCCGCACACTGACCAGCCAACACTGCAAGGCAGCACTTTAAAACCAGGTGACACAGAAGCACCACCGCACTACCGCACCCCGCACACTGACCAGCCAACACTGCAAGGCAGCACTTTAAAACCAGGTGACACAGAAGCACCGCCGCACTACCGCACACCGCACCCCGCACACTGACCAGCCAACACTGCAAGGCAGCACTTTAAAACCAGGTGACACAGAAGCACCGCCGCACCACCGCACCCCGCACACTGACCAGCCAACACTGCAAGGCAGCACTTTAAAACCAGGTGACACAGAAGCACCGCCGCACTACCACACCCCGCACACTGACCAGCCAACACTGCAAGGCAGCACTTTAAAACCAGGTGACACAGAAGCACCGCCGCGCGACCGCACCACGCACCGCACCCCGCACACTGACCAGCCAACACTGCCAAGGCAGCACTTTAAAACCAGGTGACACAGAACAGCACCGCACCGCACTACCGCACACCGCACCCCGCACACTGACCAGCCAACACTGCAAGGCAGCACTTTAAAACCAGGTGACACAGAAGCACCGCCGCACTACCGCACCCCGCACACTGACCAGCCAACACTGCAAGGCAGCACTTTAAAACCAGGTGACACAGAAGCACCGCCGCACTACCGCACACCGCACCCCGCACACTGACCAGCCAACACTGCAAGGCAGCACTTTAAAACCAGGTGACACAGAAGCACCGCCGCACCACCGCACCCCGCACACTGACCAGCCAACACTGCAAGGCAGCACTTTAAAACCAGGTGACACAGACGCACCGCCGCACCACCGCACCCCGCACACTGACCAGCCAACACTGCAAGGCAGCACTTTAAAACCAGGTGACACAGACGCACCGCCGCACCACCGCACCCCGCACACTGACCAGCCAACACTGCAAGGCAGCACTTTAAAACCAGGTGACACAGAAGCACCGCCACACCACCGCACACCGCACCCCGCACACTGACCAGCCAACACTGCAAAGCAGCACTTTAAAACCAGGTGACACAGACGCACCACCGCACTACCGCACACCGCACCCCGCACACTGACCAGCCAACACTGCAAAGCAGCACTTTAAAACCAGGTGACACAGAAGCACCGCCGCACTACCGCACACCGCACCCCGCACACTGACCAGCCAACACTGCAAAGCAGCACTTTAAAACCAGGTGACACAGACGCACCACCGCACCACCGCACCACCGCACGCTGACCAGCTCAGTAAATTACATACACCTACAATACAAACACAATCAGAACAGAGCCCCGAGTTCCCTCACAGGGTGATTACAGGGGAACAGCTCAGCACAGCACCTCGAGTACTTACTACACATTAACCATTACTAGGAGTTATTCAGTATCTACTGTAAATTATTCAGTATCTACTGTAAAT
Source organism: Prochilodus magdalenae (assembly GCA_024036415.1). Taxonomy (NCBI): domain Eukaryota; kingdom Metazoa; phylum Chordata; class Actinopteri; order Characiformes; family Prochilodontidae; genus Prochilodus; species Prochilodus magdalenae. Next base: position 25,430 of record JAMWET010005493.1, read on the forward strand.
TACTTAGTAACTACTATAAATTATTCAGTCAATATTGTAAGATACTACTTTAAATTATTCAGTAATCCACTTTATGTAAATACCATAAATTGTTTAGTTACCTACTTTAATTTATTCAGTAAATACTATGAATCATTCAGTTAATATGAGAAGTTGCCACTACAAAATTATTCAGTAATATCTTAAAATTGTTTATTAAATAATAGAAATTATTAATAGAAATATAAATCTAATGTTTAATTGTTATTTCTTACCTGCTATTAAATATTCATTGTCTACTTTGATGTATTTGTTTCTACTAAGAATTATTTAATATCTAATATTAATTATTCAGTAACTGCTATGATAGAGAGGTGTAGCTGTAATAGTGAGAAATTAAAGCGCATATCCCAAAAACCTAAATTACACACAAGGTTGGTGTTTCCAATAAAGTGGCCAGTGAGTGGAAACACAAGGTGGGTGTTTCTAATAAAGTGGCCAGTGAGGGTAGGTGTTTCTAATAAAGTGGCCAGTGGGGGTGGGTGTTTCTAATAAAGTGGCCAGTGAGGGTAGGTGTTTCTAATAAAGTGGCCAGTGAGTGGAAACACAAGGTGGGTGTTTCTAATAAAGTGGCCAGTGAGTGGAAACACAAGGTGGGTGTTTCTGATAAAGTGGCCAGTGAGGGTGGGTGTTTCTAATAAAGTGGCCGAGTGTTCACACGATATCGAAGGTTGGGCTTATTGCAGCCGGCCTGTTTCACCAGCACGAGTTCCGTTGGATCCTCTGCTGACCTTCCGTTTGATCCTGGGGATCCTCCTCTGTTATTCCAGACTTCACTTTCATCCGCTTCCCTTTCATCGGAGCTCAGAGATACTGGAATAAACAAACCTGGCACCTCTTCAGTGGAGTCCTGGTTATTGCTTTGGCCTGAACCAGTTACAGAAACATTCTGGGCTTCCCAGAGGGATCTCAAGAAGCTCTATCTCTCAGTCTATCTGGAACATGGGGTCGGAGGTCAGGTCTTCTTCTATATGCCCCACTGTGTAATGGGGTTTGTGGAGAAGACAGGAGTAGTCTGTGAGGAGAGGAGTGATATGAGAACATCTGGGAGCATCTGGAAGCAGTGACTTTGGTGGAGAATGGCCAGTGGCAACTACAGGGGACCAAGCACCGAGATGAATCTTTATATTATATTAAATTATATTATATTATATTATATTATATTATATTTATTTTATTTTATTTTATTTTATTTTATTTTATTTTATTTATTTTATATTATATTATATTATATTATATTATATTATATTATATTATATTATATTATATTATATTATATTATATTATATTATATTATATTATATTATATTCTGTTATATTATATTATATTATATTATATTATATTCTGTTATATTATATTCTGTTATATTATATTATATTAATTATATTCTGTTATATTATATTTATTATATTATATTGTAATTAAACAGCTAAAATGTAAAAACTACAATTGTACACTTCTTTACTTCTAACCTCCAGCTGTACCACGGTCGTGGCCGTGGTAGATACGTGTGCATGTCTCTTTATGGTTTCACCTAGCGTCTGCTTTTCTGACCACGTGGTTCGGCTGCAGCTATTGCAGAAGTTCACTGTTGCCGTTATTACTACTGCTGCTTACAGTTTTAGCACCCACTGTGTTTCAGATCCCCCTCAAGAGCTGGACCTTAACGTGAAGTCGAGAACGAGACCCAGGTAACACACAGCATAACATTCTCTAACCTAGGCTTTACTGTGGACTCTGTGACCTTCGCTTTTACAGCGCTGGACTCGTGACTCTGTTATTAAAGCTAAACCATATCACTGCAAGTTTTAGAAATACAGAAATGTGGTGCATGAGTTAATACGAAGCTGGTGTGTGAGTTCTGTACACATACAGACCCTCAGGAGTTTTTATTTTATAGCCCTGCAGTTTTCAGAGGTTGCCAGGTATATAATAATAAAGTTTATTTGCTGTTAATGGAACGTTGATGATGGTGGAATAGTGGAAAGTCTAAAGACTGTGCTGCTAGGTAACTTTCTGTGGGGGAGCTTTTAGAGGCGGACGCCTGGTTCCCTTCACCACCACTGTGAACAGCTCTGACGTGCTAAGTTTCTCTAGACTGGAGCTTTTTACTGCAGTTACGGCTTACTGCAGTCTGTCTGATGGACCTTTATGAATACACTCATCATCTACAGACCAGCTGCACCCAGGAGGAGGTGTGGGAGTGCGGTGGTGTTGGGAAGGAAGATAAAGGAGACCAGGATCAATAACTGATGATAAGTTTAGACTGATATGATCAATATTTACTGAGCTACACATACAGAAGTCTGTCTCTCAGTATGGGGTCGGGCCGCCGTGTTTACTAACCCAACACGCCAGACGTCTCGGTATGGAGCTGTAGAGGTTCCTAATGGAGTCCTGTGATAATCCATCCCATGCAGCTTGAACATCCTCACACAGTTCCTGCAGATGGTGCGGTAGGGGTGGAGGTGGAGGGACACCAGGTCTTCTGGACGTGTGATAACAGACCGCTCATCTTGGTGCTGACCACGGTGCCTCCACACACGGATTCGTTGGGCGTCTCCACCAAGACTAAAGCGGGACTCGTCACTGAAGATGACCCGCTGCCATTCTGAGTCACTCCATGACAGTCTGGTACGACACCACTGCAGTCTTTGGTGACGGTGACGTGGTGTTAAGGACAGTCGTGGTAACGGTCTGTGTGCATGTAGTCCTGCGTGGTGCAGCCGTCTGCCGATGGTGCTGCACTAACAGGAGGACACATGGAGGACACCACTGCTCACTGGGGGTCTGTAATCGTGGCTGATGGGTCAGTCAGGTACGGAGATGAGGACCGTACTTGCTACGTCACACGCGGTCGATCCTACACACCACGTTTGGTTCAGGGTTGACTCCTTCTGGGTGCAGCTATTAGTGCAGCTCAGTTCGTTGATGAGTGTAAACAGCAGGTGTATGTGTCCCCCACAGGTCTTACTCCAGCACCTCCATAGACGATGCTATGAAGAAAGCTGAGGAGCCCCCGACCCCCCCGCCGCGTCCTCAGAAAACCCACTCGCGTGCCTCCTCACTCGACCTCAACAAACTCTTCCAGCAGAGTGGACCAGGTAAACAAGCTCTGGGGAGCAGGTTTTGGGTCTGGTGCCTTGCTCAAGGTACTTCAGTCATGTCCTGTTGGGTCAGGGGATTGGACCATGACCTATCAGCTGTTTCAGTTAGTTGATAGATAGTTCAGTAGAGTGTGAGGACACATGAGAGGGTTCTGGGGGGACGTGTTGGACTACACTGCACCCTTTCAGGAGCCTCACTGGCAGGGTTTCAAAAATTCACTGATAGTAAGACCTGTACTGAAACTCCTACCGAGAGTGAGCTGTACCGAAACTCCTCCAGCCACGGCAGAGCTCCCGGTCCTACTCAGTTCCCCTAGCAGCAGAACGCTGAGGCTGTACGTACGAGGGGTTACACAGACCGGTGGGCTTCACTGCTCGGTGATGATGCTTTAGGCTTGATAGTGACTAGCCATGGACGCCTCTGAGACCTCAACAGGTGAGGAGCCTGGCGACTCCCGGGTCTGTATCTCTGGCTTCTTGGAGTCTAGCGATGTGATCCAGGGCTCGTGGGAAAGAGCACATCACGTTCTACTGCCCCGTGAGAGATCCGGTTCTACTGACTTACGTTAAGAGTACAGTGTGGTTCCCCGTTTCCTGCACGGTTCTCGTTCTGGAGGTAACTGCGATGGCGACCCTTTCCTAACATGCCTGTGTTTATCTCTCCCTGGGTCTCTAGGTGGTAAAAGCGGCTGGCTGCCCCCTCCTCCGGCACTGCCCCCCCGACCTCCAGCGTCACAGGTAAGGCGAACCTCTGCCGGAACCTTCTACAAACTTAGGAGCCAGCCAGACACGGAGAACCGAGATTAACGCGAAGCACTGACTTCACTGGTACCTAACAGGGGGTAACACCTCCACCAGCGCCAATAGCAGCTGGCACTCTTCGTCCAAGGATTGGTCAGTTGGGCCAGATGTGGTGGAGGCCTTCCCTGGCACGATGCCAAGGAGAATTCCCTGTAGACTGGGATCTTAGCGACCGCTGGTAGACCTGTATGACCGTACGCTTCCACACACCTGCAGATTCAGCTACTTCCTTCATGCTATGGTCTTTGGCCACGCCCACATGCAGTCCCTCCTTTTAGCCAATCATTAACATCTGCTCTGGAGCCATTTACCACACATGGAACGAGACACTCCCTGCACTGTAGCACCTCCCCCCGTCATTCCCACCCTGATTCAACATTTTAATTGAAATGGCTCCTATTAGAATCCAGAAGAAGCCACATACATGAGAACCATATACAACACACTCTCCATCCGTCAGAAGAACCAGGTCACCATGCAAAGAACCCTTGCAGTATGGTTCTTCAGCTGTTCATGGTTCTACCCAGAGGAGCATGCTAGTTTGAAGAGCAGCACGCTGATTGAAGGGCCAGTCTTCTTTACACAAGCTCTTCTTCAAACCTTCCTCAACAAGAGGAAAAAGG
>JAMWET010005494.1:0-53947 GCA_024036415.1 Prochilodus magdalenae
TCTCTCTCTCCTCTCGCCCCGGGTATGGGACCATCTACGGCCGCCGCTCCCTTCCTGTAGCTCCTCTCTCTCGGGTTTGGTCTGCTGTGCTGGTCTCCTTCGTCGTCTAACTGCGCTCATCTTCTCTCTCTCTCTCGTCTCGTTACTTCTGCCCCTCTCTCTCTCTCTTCCCCCCTCCTCAGTCTCTTCATCGACGTCGTTCTCTCTCTCTCTCTCCTCTCTCTCCTTCGGCTCTCCAGTCTCATTTCTCCTCTCATCCTCTCTCTCTCTCTGCTCTGTATCCTCTCTCTTCTATTTTCCTCTTCTCTCTCGTCTTCCCTTCTCTCCTCCTCCTCTTCTCTCGCTCTCTCTTTCTCCTCTCTCTCTCTCTCTCTCTCCCCTCACTCTCTCTCTCCCCTCACTCTCTCTCCCCTCACTCTCTCTCTCTCTCTCTCCCCCCTCTCTCTCTCTCTCTCTCTCTCTCCCTCAATCTGCTCCGTCGTTTTCTCTCTCTCTGCTTCTTGGGCATGGCCTCATCTGCTCGTCGGCTCGCGGCTTCTCTCTCTCTCCTCTTATGCTTCTCAGCCTCAGGTCAGCAGTGTTGCAGCCCTTGTAATTCACAGATCGCTGTTCCCCCAAGTCTCCTGTATCAGCACACTCGACATCTCAGATAATGGTGAGGCCAATCATGTGTCCACACATCAGGGGTGGGTAACATGGTGCTTGTTGTGGGGTCTTTGATAGTGTCCGAGGATCCGCCTGCATCCTTTTATGGAATCTAGTCCGCATTACGCTTTAACTCAACGGTACTGCAGACAACGCAATCACAACCGTGAAGTATATCACCACCTGTTACACATGGGAGTGACACTGACGTGGTGGTGGTGTGTTAGTGTGGGTAACTGGGCTGACCGTGGAAGTCTTGCAATCTGGTAGAGACATTCCTGGGAAACCCTGGCCATGTGAGGGCGAGCTTTATCCCTCCGAGAGCTGCCAGTTGGAAGCCCTGCATGAGTCTCGCTCAAACACATTGGCCGTGGAGGAGGCCTGTGTCATCTACGGAGAGGTGACCAACAACTGGCATAGTGCGATGGCGCTCTCGCCCAGTCAAAGCAGTAGTGTGGCAGTGTGTCACTCCACAGGCCAGCCATGATGTGACTGTGGCTCACCACGAGGCACTCCATACGTCTACGTCAAATGTAGTACCATATGTGCCTCGATCCCAAAACTACCTCTGTTGCCAGTCACTGAGCAGTGTAGGCTTTTCCATCGTTTACAGTTCACCAGCTGCCGATGGTGACTGGCTATCACATGTGACGGGCACTGTGACACCAGATTTCCTTCTGCTGAGCTCCTGGAAATGGCCCGGGCACAAACAGGGGTTGGAGTGTACTTTGTAAGCTGTGCCGGACCTGGTTCTGGATGGTCTGTCTGGGCCTGGCCAGAGAGCGCTTCTGGGTTATCCTTGTAGGGTAGCTGGTGCACTTGTCATCTGTAGGCACACACCTGCCTGAGACGCAACCGCATGCTTTGCAGCAGTCTAGCATTTCTATTTGGGTATATGCAACACATGGCACACCATGGCATGGCAGCTATGACGTACTGTACCTTTCACGTGCCGAGATGACACTTCCACCCATCTGTTTCTCCGGCAGACGTAGCTTTATTCTGATACGCTGCTTTGTTGTGCACCTCAGGTCTGGATGTTGATCTTCTCTCAGTTATCCCTGCGTTCTCCCGACACCCCTCCCTCAAGCACCTGCTGCTGGGCAAGAACTTCAATGTCAAGGGCAGGTAAGGAGCAGCTGGCGCAGACACGTGCACCAAGACATTAAGACTGAGAGACAAAGGGCACTGAAAATGAGCCAACACAGGCATGTCCACATACTTTTGGCCACCCAGTGCGTACGGATCAGGCTCGATGTGCCGCACAAAGTCAAAGAGGAATCCATACGAAGGTTTAATAACCATAATATTCAGGATATTAAAGACATGATAGAGGCGCCGTTCGCACTTCCCTCCCTCCGGCTCATTACGGCCAATAATTTTACCAGTGGAGCTTTCTCTTAGTATTAGGGAAAAGGTGGTTATTGGGTTTCCTTTAGGAAATGATCCCGAAGGTCGCCGGTATGAATCAACTAGAGCGCAGTGCCAACAGTCTTACAGTCCTCTTAGCGCAAAGGTAGCTATAGCTTCAGCGCAACAGAGGGACCCTCCTGGTGCAGCGAGATGAGACAATAGCTCGTCACTCTGTTAGTTGAGGCATGGCAGTTCAGTGCCAGTGTGTGTGAGTCTCACTGGGTTCACGATCCGTTAAGTCCCGAGTGGACGCAGTGTTAGTGGTTTAGGCCAAACCTGTGTCTGCCTGGCGGTCAGTTGCTAATACGATCAGAATGCGCGTTTCCCCAACGTGGCCTCTAGATGTATATGGGTGGAAATAAACTGATCTCCTCCGTGATTTGTTTTATCTTTGTTGGGGTGGGGAGGCATTTTCTGTGTCATCGCTTGTGTGTGAAAAAACGACGTTTCCGGTTCAAATAGCATGATTCACTATTATGGGTCATGACAAGGCAGTTTTCCTCTCTTGGTCAGGGAGTTTCTGAATTTTCCAGCAGTTTATACAAAGTATAAATTTCTGTATGTATTAATTCAGTTACCGTATGGGTGGCATGGGCAGGGGGCGGACAGCGTACTAAATCAATACCTAGAGACACCATATTTGGCGCCTTGCAACACTTTCCATGGCTAGACATCTTTAGTATTAATAGCGTTCTGAGAATGTGCAATATAATTTTCCATTAATGTTCCCAGCGGGAAGGTTTCTTCTGGTTTCGCAGTAATTGTTCTTTCTAACTGCCAGGTGTCGACACGTTCCTCTATCCCTCGACATTCGGTTAAATCATCTACAGGTCCTCAGTGAGATCCCTACTGCATCTTCTGAATGTTGTGTGCTTGTAGAGTTATGCCGTTCTGTCTGCTGTTATCATGACTACATAATTGCTGTGTAGCTTTAGATAACATGCCCCTTTAGGTAACGAATCCCACAGACATCCTTAGAACTCTCAGGTGACTGGCTTGAGAAATGCATGACATGCGCAAGGGTCAATATCCTTAGTAACAGTCCGCCCGAGTACAGTTCCTTAGATAACATCCTTTCGGACACAGTCCTTAGAATACATCCCCTGCGAGGACAGTCCTGTAGCCGTTAGAACATCCTCAGGGACTTCGAAAGACGTACAGCCTTAGAAATCCTTACCCCAAGGACAGGTGCCTTTGAGAACATCCCCAGATAACATAATATCTAATTCTTAGAAACGGATTCCTCAGGACAGTCCCCTAGAGGTTAGCAGTCTTCGTTGGTTTCCTGTGTCGTCTCCTCGCCATAGGGGTGCAGTCCTGTAGGACGTACTATTATTCACCCAGATGGACATCCTCAGGACACGCCTTTAGATACATCCTCAGGACATCTTTTAGAAGATCCATGCGAGGGAGACTCTCACTTTTAGACATCCCCAAGGAGCGATCCTTTAGGACATCCTCAGGTGACATTCCCCAGGTACGGCCTGAGAAAGCATCTCCCAGGTACAGCCTTAGAACACCCCCAGAACATCCTTAGAACATCCTCAGGACATCCCCAGGGACACGGCCTTATAACCGCTCCCAAGACATCCTTAGAACATCCCCAGGACATCCTTAGAACATCCCCAGGACATCCTTAGAACATCCCCAGGACATCCTTAGAACATCCCCAGGACATCCTTAGAACATCCCCAGGACATCCTTAGAACATCCCCAGGACATCCTTAGAACATCCCCAGGACATCCTTAGAACATCCCCAGGACATCCTTAGAACACCCCCAGGACATCCTTAGAACATCCCCAGAACATCCCTAGAACATCCTCAGGACATCCTTAGAACATCCCCAGGACATCCTTAGAACATCCCCAGGACATCCTCTGAATGCTGTAGTTAGAACGTTATGTCTTAGTTAACATGGAACCTAATAAGGAACCTTATCTGAGATTATTAAAGTTTAAACACGTTCTTTAAAACTTCACTAGAACTTGTAGGGAGCGTTTTCCAGCGCTCTGGGAACGTTCCCTGCTAGCTGAGTCTGAGTTGGGATCTTTCTGGTCTTGTTTTGGGAATTTTCCTCTGTAATCTTCCTCACAAGACAGTTCCGTTATAGGGGATCCTGAGAATGTTCCCCCTGGAGGGAGGCCGTCCTGGCTCTAAGTGCCAGATGTAGTCCCAGCGTGTCCTGAACATTCCGGAGAACTTTTCACTTCAACTCCACTACATTCCAGAGTCTAATATCCGTCTGGTTACTCCACTACATAGTGGCCAGACTTCTTTAGCCTCATGTCGTATTCCATTCGACTATTGTGACAATTTTTTGATTCAAATCGAACCATTTCTCTTAGGGTCATATACATGTAAAAATAAATCAGATCCAGCGGAAATTTCACTCAGACAAGTTTAACTTAGAAATCAACTAAATCAAATCATGACAATTAAATGACAAAATGACAAAAATCAAATCAGGCAATTAGGTAGAGGACTCTTTTTTTTTTTTTTTTGTAAAATGCCAAAACTTTTGGAAATACAATCATTTTTTTTGTGTTACCCGATGTTTGTGTCGAATTGCTGAGATCTCATTTTTTGCGAGGTACCACGCACAGGGCAGAGTTGCTGTGCAAAGTATCTGGATAATCTCCCTCGATGGCATATTATTATAACCTTTTCAGGTCCTAAAATTCCTAAAAATAATTCCTCTTTAAAATATCGCTAAACATAATCTGAATCATTCTTTTTGAGTTGTATTTTTTAGATTTTATACACAGGATCTTTAAGATTCCGTGACTTAATTTTGTTGTAAATCAGGTCGGCGCGAGTTTCTAGACGAAGCAGGTACTAGCATTTTGGAATATTTCGGGAACATCTTTGCTGTGCAGTTTTTAGAACATCATCATCATGACAGTGGGATTTACAGCAGAGATTATAAAGAGCATAAAGAATACCTGCCATGCTAAAATTCTGCAGAACACTTCAAGCTGAAATAAAATTATCTGAGCTTTTTTTAATTGTAAAATTGTAAAAATAAAGTGCAGGTGCTTTTAAAAAGTGTGTCCTGGGCGTCACCAGACGGTTGTTATATTGTTCGACCAACATTCGGGAAGTGGAGACGCTCTGCTGTTGCTTTGTAAAAGCCGTCTCCTTGGAAAGAGAGGCCGTGTGATGTCTTCGGACTCTGTGAGTGATCCTGCTGACACAAACGGGAAGTGCTAGACAGCTGCCGGCTGAATGAAACATCTCAGATGGTCTCCCTCGCCGGAAGCTTTTCTTAGTTTACCCTGTTCGCCGCTCTGATTCCGAGCGCCTGTTGCAATCCACTGGTGGGCGTTCTATATTCCACCTCCACTGGTGTCACTTCAGGCCACTGAATCAATGGTTCCACGCAACTCTGTCGAATGGCTGAAAGGTTAACACTGGCTGAAGCTTCATGGATTATACAGTGATGTCCGTAAGTATTTGGACAGTGGCAGTAGAATTCCAAAATTGGGTGGAAAAACAATCAAAGACTTTTTGCCATGTTAGTTCATGTCCCCGGCCATACGGGACACTATGGTTATATTTATACATACCCTGATAAATTCCTTTATAATAAAAGATCACCTGACAAAGCATTAATCGGCCCCATTCGGTGTGTTTAGGCGTAGTAGTACACTTCCAGGGCTCCTGTCAGATGTGCGCTGCATGCAATTGGACATGAGATGAGCTATAAACCCCCTGTAGGGTTTGTGGAGTGACGGAATCTATAGGAATTGGGAAGCTGGGTGCCACAGGTGCAGGGAATGTGCTCTTTCCATGTTGTGGAACCCAAGTCTATATCAACACCCTCTTATAACCTCAGTCTATTATTCCACATCCACTCTTAAATCCCCTACAGTCCTACTCAACCACCCTATCACCACCCACAGTCTATATCAACACCCTATAAACCCCACACAGATCTCATATACACACATCCGACTATACACCCCCAAGTTCTCATAGCAACACCCATATAAACCCCCACAGTCTATATCAACCACCCCTATAACCCACAGTCTATACATCACCCCCCTATAATACACCACAGTCTATTATGCAAGACCCTAATAAACCCCACAGTCTATATTCAACACCCTATAAACCCCACAGTCCTATATCAACACCCTAATAAAAACCCCACAGTCTATATCAACACCCTATACATACCCCACAGTCTAATATCAACACCCTATACAACCGTCCCAGTCCTATATCAACACTGCGAAATACACACCACAGTCTATATCAACCCCTATCAACCCCACATTCTATATCAACACCCTATAAACCCCACAGTCTATATCAACACCCTATAAACCCCACAGTCTATATCAACACCCTATACACCCCACAGTCTATATCAACACCCTATAAACCCCACAGTCTATATCAACACCCTATACACCCCACAGTCTATATCAACACCCTATAAACCCACAGTCTATATCAACACCCTATAAAGCTAAGAACAGGGACCCCAGCCTTATCCTATCGCACACCACTAGCTAATGTTCACTTGTAGTCACTCTCTCCTCCTCAGTTTGCCTGCCTCTCTCTATTCATCTATTTCCATCCTTTTATATCTCTTCCTCTCTCTCTCTCTCGTTCTCTTCAGGGCATTGGATGAGGTCCTCCAGAAGCTGGTGCAGCTCGTGCAGGAAGAGGAGTGTGTGAGTGCCCCACACACGCACACATTACTTCCCTCCACGCTAACGGATACATGAACCGTCCCTCCTTTCCGTTCTTACGCAAGCATGCACTCCAAAGACCATTACAGCACGGCTGAGTGATTCATACCCCCTCCCCGGCTCTATCTCTCTCTCTCTCCCCTCCAACCCCTGGCTCCGTTTCTTTTCCAGCGCTCCAGGGTGCGGAGCTCTCCGACTGCAGATAGCACTATGAGCTCGCTCAATTATTTACAGCTGTTTATACTGATCACTCTCTGTGCATCATTCATACACCCCCACACAATCATGCGCTATTCACCCCCTTCTGTACGAGCCTCTAAGGCTCCGCTGATTACCGAGCCCAGCCAGAAATCCAGATCAGTTGGTTCGAACTCTTTAACCTGAAATACCAAGGTGATAGAAACCTTAAACGTGGCGCATCTTTAACTCTGGAGGAAACACTGCTGGCTCCAAGCCCCGCCCACAGCCTCAGTGGATTGGGCAAAGCAGGTGAGATGTGCCAAGTACAGCCAATCAATACTACAGTAGCTTCCATCGACAGTGTTAATGGATAGGTCAAAGTCGATCACGGAAATGGGCTGGTGGTGTAGTGATTAGGATCCGGCGCCCTCACCGCCACGGTCTGGGTTTGGTTCCTGGTCAGGAAGGTCGTCGCCCTTTTGGGGGCAGTCGTGGGCTGGAGATCTGGCAACCAGACTGGTGAGCTGGCAGTACCGACTGAAGGGCCCTTCAGGAAGGCTAGGTTAGCAAGGTTAGAGCCCTGGGCCTGGTGGATAGGGCTGGCTTCCACTCGGCGCAGGGGTGCTCACTGCCCCCTAGTGTGTGGATGTGTGTATGGGGGTGTTCCACTGGGCTGGATGGGGTCACCGTTTCAGACGATTCATCGTATGTTAGCATTTAGCTGCTAGCTTGGTGTTTCTTGATCATTAGAATTGACACCATCGACTAATTGTGTTTGCACACGGATGAATTGTGCGATTTAATGCCATGCCTTGTGTCAGTGAAGACAGCCGCACATAAACACACACTAGGGGGCTAAGTGTTGCTACTACTTCGCCCTGGATTATGGTGGTGGCAGCCCTATACATGGTGCCCAGGAAGCGCCAGGCCCTTGCTACTAGGTGCACTTTAAGTCTCGCGTGTCCTGCGGGCTCAGGAGGTTGTGTCTGGAGACCAGTGACCTACGGGTCACCACCCTGACCTCCTAAGAAGAATCCGAATCTGAAGCGTTATCGGTTTTTCCTCCACTGTGGCATTTCCGAACCAGCCCCATGCGCAGGACAGCCATAGACTTGGGGGTAGAAACGGGTGGGGGTGGTCTTTAACAAGGAGGCATCCTCTTGCATTCATACATCATAACACCCAAACCCCACTCCATTTTCTACACCTGGAATATACAGTAAGACCCCTCCTCCCTCATCCTGGTGTGTGTCAGGGTCTGCAGAGCCTGTCCCTGGCCGATTCCAGGCTGCGCTCGCGCGGTACGGTGCTGGTCAACGCGCTGGGGAGTAACGCTTGCCTGAGGAAGGTTGACCTGAGTGGAAACGGCCTCGAGGACACAGGAGCCAGGATGCTGAGCAAAGCCCTGCAGATCAATACCACACTCAGGTACAGAACACGCTTTCAAACAGCGCCGGCCCACCATGTTCGCTAGGGACGACCACACATTCAGATATATACAGTATATATATCAGGGGGGTTGATTTCTAGGAACTTGATCATCACGACAGCATATGAGAACACTGCTGGCATCTCCGACCCAGAGCCGATGCTGTTTTTTCAATGTTCCGTCACAGGCATCAGTGTACCCTACAGCAGCAGTGCTGCTCAGTCCGGTTGCTGGAGGCACCCTGCCAGGCACATTTCAGAGCTGCAGGGGGCGTGTTAACGCAGGGCATCCACCAAAACGTGCAGGTTAGGGTGCCTACAGACCCGGCCCTGAGTGGCACTGCTGTAGTGTACATACCCTGCTGAACGGAAACAGCTCGGACCTGGAGGAAGCCCGTGTTCTGGTGCTGCTTGGTTGACCAGCGTACCAGCATCCAACACACACCATACACCGGGTTTGGTGGTCTTCACTCAAACTGGTCTATGCTGGTTTTACCAGCCACAGTAGACACAGCCCTTGCGATTAGGGCATGTTGGTGTAGAGCTAGCGGTAAAGTTCACAAGCTGGGTAAAACTGAACATGCGGTTGCTGTTAGCAAAGGAGCTAACACAGCAGTTAGCAAGCCGGCTAACGTTCACAGTCTTCCAAAAAAAGCCGAATGTGAACATATATGTTATATCAGATTATTAGAGATCCGCTACAACCATAGTGCTACAACCATAGTGCTACAACCATAGTGCTGATCTGAAGTGTAGGTGAGGATGGTGGATGTGCATGCCTGCATTAAAACTGACGTGCTTCAGGAACGAGCGTAGCTTTATTGCTCTGGAGCTGTACCCGTTTGGCAATACCTCCTAAAACCCTCGTCAGTAAACACGTCTGCACGGCTGCACCCATATATCCCACAACGTCCGGATGCGCCGCTGACCTCTCTGGGATAGAGCTCATCCGAGACGGACTGACGCAGTTCTGAAACATGTATTGTGGTCTGGGAATACCAGACATCGTGCCCTCGAATCCCAATACAGCATCCGTACTGGTGGGCAGGTGAGTTAGTGGCTAGCCTGCTCATCTTGTATGTCCTGTCAGGTGCCCTGTAGTCACTCGGACGACTTAAACCAGGTGTGCTGGGAGCTTGGGAAGCACCAAGATGTGCAGGGCAGGGTGCTTCCAGGACCAGAGTTCAGGAGTCCAATCTCAGGCTACTGGGGAGGGAGATGCAACAGGGGGTTAGCTGCTTCCCCCGACCTCCATAAAGAAATCCAGGCGGGAGACAGCCGTTCGGAGTACTGGACCATTTATTGGGCAGGGGAGCCCCCACACCTCATGGTTACAATCCCAGACAACACTGCCGCACTTAAAGTGGCCGTTACAACTTCCCAAACATGCTACTAGTTCAGTCAACTGGCCTGGTCTTCCACACCGGCAGGAGACTGGACACCCCGATAAAGCCTGTGGCCGAGACTAAGCAGTCCTGAGCTTGCATGTTTCCATCCTAGCATTAGCATTAATGATAACCAGATGTATAAATCCCGAGACGGATGGAAGATGTGCTGGAGGGATGAGTTTAGACCGTATTGAAAACTGGATGAATATTAGATTTAAAGGAAGTCCTGACGCATGCTGAGAGAAGAAGCCAGATCAACAGATTCTCCCTGACTTTGCTGACAGCTGGTGTAGATCTAATATTCTCTTAGTGCCGGCTTTACACGGCCCGGGCCGCAGCTGAGCTACTGATATGTTAATGCTTGGTTCCTGTTCTGCGCTGGTACCGCGGTACTTTGTTAGTACTGCAGCTTCAGCTGGTTTCACTCCTTTATTCTCTCCCACCTTTAGAAGCGTGACATGGGACCGCAACAACACCACCGCCACCGGGTTTCAGGACGTCGCACGTTCCTTGGAGCAGTAAGAAGCACACACACACAATGTTTGTAGTCCTTGCTGGTGATGCACTCATCATCAACAGAACAGCTGCACCCAGAAGGAGGTGTGGGAGTGCAGGTGTGTTGGGAAGGAGGATAAAGGAGACCAGGATCAATAACTGATGATAAATGTAGACTGATATGATCAATATTTATTGAGCTACACATACAGAAGTCTGTCTCTCAGTATGGCGTCGGGCCGCCGTGTTCGCTAACCCCAACATCGCCAGACGATCTCTCGGTAGTTGAGCTGTAGAGGTTCCTAATGGAGTCCTGTGATAACTCCCATCCCCATGCAGCTTTGAACCTCCTCACAGCAGTTCCCGTAGAAACAAAGATGGTGTGCGGTAGGGGTGGAGGTGGAGGGACACCAGGACCTTCTGGACGTGTGACAACAACCAACCGTTCATCTTGGTGCCCACACACGGATTCGTTGGTATACGTTGGGGAGTCACTCACGGAAGACTAAAAGCGGGACTCGTCACTGAGAGATGAACCCGCTGCCATTCTGAGTTCACTCCAACATGACAGTCTGGTACGACCCACTGCGGTTACCCCCCCCCCCCCCCCCCCCTTTGCAGGACTTTGGTGACGGTGACGTTAGGTGTTAGTGGACAGTCGTGGTATAACGGTAGTCGGCGCTGATCTGTAGTCTGCGTGGTGCAGTGCCGCGCGATGGGGCGATGGTGCTGCAACTAACAGGGACGATCTCATGGAGTGACACACTACTCTTGCTCGCTGGACAGGTCTGTCGGGGGGATGGGTGGCTGTTTGGGTCAGTGGGATGGGTACAGAGATAAGACCCGTCCTCGTGGACACCACATGTGCGGCTGAGTGTGAAACCTGAATCATTAGCATGTCTCAGGATATCAGACCTACACACCAAGTTTCATTACGGTTGGTTGATTCCTTCTGGGTGCAGCTGTTCTATATATACATGATGAGTGTATTAGGTTTGGACGTGACTGGCTGCCCTGTTGCCTCAGAGTACTGCCTGTCCTCAGAGACCACCGTCACCCACCCTTAATGTCCTCAGCAGGTGTACGGAAGGCCACGTTCTCCATGTTGGCCTCCGTGTCTCTTTAAGAAGACCCGGGGTGTTTGTTAAGCCCTGCTGTAATTAGCACTGCGCCCACCGCGGGCCTAAACCATGGCTGCACCCAGTGTGCGGTAACGAAGTAATCCCTCACCTGTGTGGGTTCAGACTCAGGAGCATGTGTAGACTGTCGGAAGGGTTCAGATCCATGGCCATGTGCAGTGATATTCCCAGTGACACCTGAGCTCAGCCATTACTCTTTAATAGCGTGCTGTTCCAGAATGCCTGACATAAACAGGAGAGAGAGAGAGAGAGAGAGAGAGAGAGAGAGAGATAGAGGAGAGAGAGAGATAGAGGAGAGAGAGGGAGAGAGAGAGAGAGAGAGAGAGAGAGAGCAAGAGAGAGAGAGAGAGAGAAAGAGTGTAGAGAGAGAGAGAGAGAAAGAGTGTAGAGACAGAGAGAGGGAGAGAGAGAGTATGTAGAGAGTGTGTAGAGAGAGAGATAGAGAGTGTAGAGAGAGAGAGTGTGTATAGAGAGAGAGTGTAGAGAGAGAGAGAGAGTGTAAAGTGTGTGAGAGAGAGGGAGAGAGTGTAGAGAGAGGAGAGAGAGAGAGTGTAGAGAGAGAAAGAGAGAGAGTGTAGAGAGAGAGTGTAGAGAGAGAGTGTAGAGAGAGAGCGAGTGTAAAGTGAGAGAGAGAGAGAGAGTGTAGAGAGAGAGTGTAGAGAGAGCGAGTGTAAAGTGAGAGAGAGAGAGAGAAAGAGTGTATAGAGAGAGAGAGAGAGAGTGTAGAGAGTGTAGAGAGAGAGAGAGAGAGTGTAGAGAGAGGAGAGAGAGAGAGAGAGAGAAAGAGTGTATAGAGAGAGAGTGTAGAGAGAGAGAGAGAGAGTGTAAAGTGAGAGAGAGAGAGAGAAAGAGTGTATATAGAGAGAGAGAGAGAGAGTGTAAAGAGAGAGAGAGAGCGAGAGAGAGTGTAGAGAGTAGAGAGAGAGAGAGAGAAAGAGTGTAGAGAAAGAGAGAGAGAGAGATTACACCGCATTTCATCACCTGTTCCTGACCTGTTTGTGATACGCTCATTTGGCGGTGACTCAGAAATTTCAGCGACTTCAGCTCGACCTTGGAGTCTCATTCAGCAGCGCGTATTCACCGGATCTCGGAGAGGTATCAACATGTGGCTGGAGCCGGAGCCGGAGCCGGAGCCGCGGCCGGAGCTCCCTCAGCTGTTCCTCAGACACGTGGTCGTGTGTTGCGCTGTGTGTCGGGGTGGTGGGAGTGTTGCTGCTGCTTTGTCGGTGAGTTCTGGGGTAACCGGAAAGTCTGCTATGCTGTGCACTCATCCCTCTCTCTCTCTCTCTCTGTCTCTGTCTCTCTCTCTCTGTCTCTCTTTATCTCTCTCTCTCTCAGTAACTTCACCCTGCAGTACATGCCCACCCCGCTCAGTGACGTCACACAGGCGTACCGGAGCTCCCCTGAGAAGACGGAGCAGGCGATGACAAAAGTGAGTTGGCATCACTGCCATCACATCGTACAGCAGCTCCTGTCCAGCACCTCGGCTTCTTGTTCCAGTTTTCCCGTTCCACCTTAAATGCTACAGCAGTTACATTTCGGCACCTCTGGTTCTTGTTCAGGGTTTCCCGTTCCACCTTAATGGTGCAGCAGTTCTGCTGCCTCAGGTTCTCCCTTGATTTTTCCTGTTCCACCTTAAACGCTGTAGCCATGACGTTCCGGTGCATCGTCTCTTAGTTCCATTTTTCCTGTCCCACCTTAAACAGTGCAGTTACACTGTGTTTCCTCAGGTTCTTGTTTGAGTTTTCTTGGTCCACCTTAAATGCAGCAGTTACATCATGATTCAGGTCATCCCGTTCCACCTTAAAAGGGGTAGAAGTTACATTCTAGGGCTCAGCTTCTTGTTCAAGTTTTCCCGTTCCACCTTAAATGGCGCAGTAGTTATATACTGGTGCCTCAGTTGCGAGAATGTAAGCGTTCTCATAACAATGGACTGACCACCCCAGAGTCTAGAACCTCAACACCACTGAGCGTGTTTGGGGCTGTCTGGATGGTGACAAGAAGCAGAGAATGCCGAACCAGCTTCCGAGACTAAATCTGGAAAGCTGAATCAGCCACACCAGCGTATGTCGTGTATTGGAGGCCGGTATGATGGTGAACCGGCTGCACCAGAACCAGGCCAGCCTGAACCGGCATGGAGTCCATACATGGGCCCATTACATTTTTCCATGTCCCCGTATACAGTGAGTCGTTCGGGTTCACTTCCCAGCCTGTTTACCGTAAGGCCGGGAAGTGAAGCGCTGATCTAGGCCAGCTCAGGCTGCTGGAGTATCTAGCGATCTCTGCATTATCTCCACCCTCCATGCCTCCATCTTCCTGCTCTGGATGAGCAGCTATATTTGGCTCAAATCCCTCTCCTGTGGTGGGCTTCCCAGCGGCAGCAAATTGAGACCACTTCCAGCAACCACCTCCTTCAGGAGTCTTTGGATGCCTGGTTACCTTTTCCTGACTTCACCAGTCAACAAGGGCTTGGCAGATGAAATCCCAAATTGGATCCTTCGGTGTTATTGATGCAGGGCGGCTCTCCAGCTGGACGGTGGTCCTGAGACTGATGATTGACAGTTTGGATTCTCTGTAAACTGCTAGTTTTCGAGGACGGAGGTTCCACAATTCATTCCACAATGAACTACACAATATGGCCAAAAGTATGTGGACACACACCCCTATCAATATGGCGCTATTGGGCTTACTGTGCCAGGGTCCGGGGAATTAACATGGAGTTGCCCCTGCCTTTTCTGGGAAGATTCTGGAGTGTGTCTGGGAATTTGTACAGTCAGGCACTGATGTTGGATGAGACAACCTGGCTCATAATCAACATCCCAGTTCATCCCGAAGGTGATTACTGAGGTTGAGGTCAGAGGTCACCCTTCGCTGGAACTCGCTTCACTGGAACCCGCCCCCAGACTATTGTCCCATCCATGGGTAGGGTTCATCCATGAAGCCCAGATTCCACCATCATACTGGTACCAGAACACGGTTCCACTGGTCCAGAGTCTGGTGGTGGAGCTCAACACCCCTCCAGCCGACACTCGGCATTGCGCATAGTGATGCTAGGGTTGTGTGCAGCTGAGACTCATTTCATGAATTCTGTAATAAGTGGTGCAGCAGAGGAATGCCCGTTTTTCCGCACACACTTCGGAACTCAGTGGTCCCGCTCTGTGAGTTTGTGTGGTCTACTGCTTTGCGGCTGAGCTGTTGCTGCACCTAGACTCTTCCACTTCAGAACCATACCACTCCCGGTGGTCCAGGGCAGCTCCAGCAGGACAAACACTCCCAAAACTGACTTGTGGTAAAGGTGGCATACCATGACGGTGCCACTGAGCTCCTGACCTGTATTCCTGCTGTGGTGGGCTTCCTCACACTCAATTAACTCTCACCTGTGACCTGGGACCAATCCAACCAGACTGGATTGTAATCCCGGTAGTTACTGGATAATAAGTGAGAGGGTCTTGAGGGTTTGGAAGGCTGCAGTATGTGAGTGTGTGAGTGGTACAGCGCTGGCATGGCTTCACCGCTGCTCTGCGGACCTGACAACTGAAGGCTTTTCTTCAGAAGGTGACTTTGGGAAGGATTTGGCCACGCGCAGCGCGTGCTTATCTTGACTCATCAAGCATTTAATTAGGCTGGTTTCCATATGACTGGAACGCTTATCCGAATGATTGCCACTGAGGAATATGCACTGTTTGACTCTCTCTCTCTCTCCCTCTCTCTCTCTCTGCCCCTCCATCTGTCAGATCCAGCGGGCTCTGTTGAGGAACAATCAGACTCAGCGATTCTCACAAAAGCAGGCTTTACGGCTGCACCAGGGCCTGGTCACCAGCACTGCTGAGCAGGTACGCTCTTACTCTCTAGACTGCCAGTCCAAGCTCCCTGAGCTGAAACGGGGCACAACGCTTCTAGTAGGCCCTTCCATCAGGTGATTATGGCTGTGTTGGAAACAGCCTGCTCTGGACTGCTCGTCCACCGATTGTGTCCGTGAGAGGTAGGCAGGACGCAGGCTGTGGTCAGCATGAAGCTCTCCAGCATTCCAAAGGTGTCTGGATGAGATGCTACTCTGGACAGATGTTCCAGTATGCAGGGTGAGCCATCCTCATGATATACTACATCCATCTATTTACAGTCAGCTGCCAGTCTGATGGGCAAGACTACAGGCTACATGCCCAACTGGAGACTAAGGGCTACATGCCAAACCAGAGACTAAGGGCTACATGCCCAACTGAAGACTAAGGGCTACATGCCCAAACGAAGACTAAGGGCTACATGCCCAACCAGAGACTAATGGCTACATGCCAAACCAGAGACTAAGGGCTACATGCCCAACTGAAGACTAAGGGCTACATGCCCAGCCGGAGACTAAGGACTAAATGCCCAAGCAGAGACTAATGGCTACATGCCAAACCAGAGACTAAGGGCTACATGCCCAACTGAAGACTAAGGCCTACATGCCCAACTCAAGACTAAGGGCTACATGCCCAACTGAAGACTAAGGGCTACATGCCCAACTGAAGACTAATGGCTACATGCCCAACCGAAGACTAAGGGCTACATGCCCAACTAAAGACTAATGGCTACATGCCCAACTGAAGACTAATGGCTACATGCCCAACCAGAGACTAAGGGCTACATGCCCAACCGAAGGCTAAGGGCTACATGCCCAACCAAAGAATAAGGGCTACATGCCCAACCGAAGGCTAAGGGCTACATGCCCAACCAGAGACTAAGGGCTACATGCCCAACCAGAGACTAAGGGATACATGCCCAAGCAGAGACTAAGGGCTACATGCCCAACCAGAGACTAAGGGCTACATGCCCAACCACAGACTAAGGGCTAAATGCCCAACCAGAGACTAAGGGCTACATGCCCAACCACAGACTAAGGGCTAAATGCCCAACCATAGACTAAGGGCTAAATGCCCAACCAGAGACTAAGGGCTACATGCCCAACTGAAGACTAAGGGCTACATGCCCAACCAGAGACTAATGGCTACATGCCCAACTGAAGACTAAGGGCTATATGCCCAACCGAAGACTAAGGGATACATGCCCAACCAGAGACTAAGGGCTACGGGCACTTGTGAACGCTATAGGTTAGTCTATAGTTTGGTTAGCATGTAAAGTGTGTGCCCTCTTCCAAAGCAACTGCCAAGCAACACTAGCAACCACCAGGTATACCATAGCAGTCATAGCAGCCACCTGGGATACTGTGGCAACTGCCAAGCAACACTTTAGCAACCACCTGGGATGCTATAGCAACATCCTAGAAACCACAAGGGATACTATAGCAACTTCCAATACATTAGTTACCACATCAAATACCTTTAGAACAGCCTAGCAACACTTTAGCAACCACCTGGATCAGATATTAATATTAATATGAGGTGAGTTTAATATTCCATCATACATACGGTTTTAGAGAGGAACTGAAACTCTGTTATAGGTTTAAACAAATTAAAAGTGGAGGTGGAAAGACGGATGACCTGCTGTGCCTGCAGTGTGGAGGTGCGGTTCAGGTGCAGGTGACCTTGCTCACATATGCTTGTGGGTCGTTCAGTATACATTCTCCACACATGGTGTCTGATCAGTATGGTAATATGAACTCTCTCTCTCTCTCTCTCTCTCTCTCTCTCTCTCTCTCTCTCTCTCTCTCTCTGTCTCTCTGTCTCTCTCTCTTTCACAGGTGATGGAGCGTCTGTGCGTGCGCGTCCAGCAGCAGGTGTGTGTGTTGAGAGGAACAGGTGAGGGGGAGGAGCTCCAGGCTGCCAGGCAGGTTCTGAAAGAGGCCAGGAACTCTCGAGCGGTAAGAGTGGTGGAGGAGATCAGAGGGAGAGGATGCTCGGTTGTCTGGATCTCTCTGTTTTACTCCTGTGTCTCTGCACTCTCACAGCTGTACCCTTCTCTGTGTGAGCTGGCTCACGTGCTGTCTGTGGATGGCCCGGTCAGACAGAGGCTGGAGTCCCTGGCTGGAGAACTGGCTAAAGCTGCTGACAAAGAGCTACAAGTGAGGGTGTTCTCTTTATCTCTGATCCTCCTCTGTACTGATCACAGAGAGGGGGGTTAGCTGTTTGGTTTTAAGGATGAACGAATGGATAGTTAGACCAGTGGTTGGTTAGGTTGGTAGGATAGATGGATAGATGGTTAGATGAGTGTTTGGTTGTTAAGTTGGCTGGTTAGAGGGATGAATGAACTTATGAATTAATTATTGGATGGCTGTAGGTACATGGATGGATGCATGGATGGTCAGTTGTACGCATGGATGGGTGAGCATATGGTTGGCTAGATGGAGGAAAGGTGATTGGATGGATGTTGGAATAGATGGATGGTCGGACATATGATGGGTTAATTGGCTGTTTGGGTGGATGGTGTAATGGTAGTTGTTTAATTGGTTGGATTAAACAAGATATGGTTGGATGCATGACTGGTTGAACATTCGGCTGGTTAGATTATAATATAGTTGGTGGGATGGAGGTATGGAGAGATGATTGTAGGATAGACTGATGGAACAATGGATGGTTTGATGGTTTGGTAGGTGAATAGATGGTTGGGTAGTTAGTTAGATTGGAAGCTGAATAGATGGATGGAAGATTTGGTTGACTGGATGGAGGTATGGACAGATGAATGATAGTAGGACAGATGGATGTGGGCACGGATGGTTTGATGGTTTGGTAAGTAAATAGATGTTGGGTAGTTGGTTAGATTTTGTTGGTTGGATGGAGGTATGGACAGATGAATGACTGTAGGGTAGACTGATAGAAGCATAGATGGTTGGGTAGCTGGTTAGATTTGGTTGGTTGGAGGTATGGAAAGATTGATGATAGTAGGACAGACTGGAAGCATGGATGGTTTAATGGTTTGGTAGGTACATAGATGTTGGGTAGCTGGTTAGATTTGGTGGGTTGGTTGGGTGGAGGTATAGACAGATGGATGATTGTAGGACAGACTGATGGAGGCATGGATGGTTTAATGGTTGGGTAGTTGGTTAGATTTGGTTGGTTGGTTGGAGGTATGGACAGATGGATGATAGTAGGACAGACTGGAGGCATGGATGGTTTAATGGTTTGGTAGGTAAGTAGATGTTGGGTAGCTGGTAAGATTTGGTTGGTTGGTTGGTTGGGTGGAGGTATGGACAGATGGATGGGTGGTTATACAGTTGTTTGATCGGTCACAGAAGGATTTATGATCAGATGGTCGGATCGATTGATTGAGGATTGATATGTCGTGTTGGTTGATGGATGGAGTGATTGGCGGATGATTGTTTCACTGGTTGAATGAAGAGGTGTCGGTTGGCTGGATGGATCCGGGGACGGCCTGCTTGATTTATGGATTGATTTTTTTCCAGGTGATCGTGGACTCCATGGTCTCTCTGTGTCGGGAGCTGTGTCCACTCTCTACTGTGGCTGCGGAACAGCTTTCTCCTCCTCTGTCCTCCATCTCTGAGCGAGTGTCCATCCCTCGTTCTGCTATCCGCACTGCACTGATGGAGAGGGCAGCCCAGGACATCAACCGTGCACTGGAGTAAGATCCAGAGAGCTTTTATTCCAGAGCTGTGAAGTCATTAAGGGATGGTGGGGCGGGTGAAAGGGGGGGAGGTGACATATGATGGCATGCACCCATTGGTGCACATGTAGGACCTGAAACACGGAATAAACGGAGGTTTGAAACACAAGTGATTCCAGCACCATCTTTTAGGGAGGGTTTTGATGCAACTCCGTTTGCCATAGAGGTCCAGTCGGTTCTGCCAGGCAGTAGCTGGGAGTTGGGACAGGAGTGGTGGACAGAAGAAGGACAAGTGTGTGGTGAATCTTGATGTTCCTGGTGGTTTTCCTAATTGCCGGCTCACCGACTTTCGCTCTACGTCTATGTTAGGACCCGCTCAATCGGAAAACCACAAACGAACAATTCTTTGGAGACGGCCAAATTACTTCCGTCTTACTCAAACCCAGATCAGAGCATGACACGCCCTGGATCGCATCGTTAGCCTTCCGGGCTAACTACCACTGGTGGACGATGTACACAAGCCATGTACCTGAGTTAAAGTAGAGATCTCCCCAGGGTAAACTCCTCCTCCAGAGCCAGTAGGACATCCTCCCTTTAGTCCTCCACAGGAGTACCAGTAGTAAAGTACGTACAAGCTCCAAACAAAGTGAGCGCTGTGCCCTGATTGGTCTAATCGCTTCACGCATCTTTTGGAGTAAACCGTCAGATATTAGAATCTCGGTGGGTAGACTGTCTCTGTACCTGACTGACCCAACACCACCATTACAGACATCCAGTGAGCAGTGGTGTCCTCCATCAGTCCTCCTGTTAGTGCAGCACCATCGGCAGACGGCTGCACCACGCAGGACTACATGCACACAGACCGTTACCACGCCTGTCCTTAACACCACGTCACCGTCACCAAAGACTGCAGTGGTGTCGTACCAGACTGTCATGGAGTGACTCAGAATGGCAGCGGGTCATCTTCAGTGACGAGTCCCGCTTTAGTCTTGGTGGAGACGCCCAACGAATCCGTGTGTGGAGGCACCGTGGTCGGCACCGAGATGAACGGTTTGTCGTCACACGTCCAGAAGGTCTGGTGTCCCTCCACCTCCACCCCTACCGCACCATCTGCAGGAACTGTGTGAGGATGTTCAAGCTGCATGGGATGGATTATCACAGGACACCATCAGGAACCTCTACAGCTCCATACCGAGACGTCTGGCGTATTGGGTTAGCAAACACGGCAG
Source organism: Prochilodus magdalenae (assembly GCA_024036415.1). NCBI lineage: Eukaryota > Metazoa > Chordata > Actinopteri > Characiformes > Prochilodontidae > Prochilodus > Prochilodus magdalenae. Next base: position 20,117 of record JAMWET010005494.1, read on the forward strand.
CCCGACGCCATACTGAGAGACAGACTTCTGTATGTGTAGCTCAATAAATATTGATCATATCAGTCTAAATTTATCATCAGTTATTGATCCTGGTCACCTTTATCTTCCTTCCCAACACCACCACACTCCCACACCTCCTTCTGGGTGCAGCTGGTCTTTAGATGCCAAGTGTAGACGTTATTAATTCTATTCTGTTCTATGTAGTATTATAGAGCGTGTGCATTCAGTTCCGGTCCTCAATTGCCGAAAGTTTCTGATGAGCGCACATAGCATCTGCCCAATCTCGTTCCTGCTTGATGAGCATTCCGAGTGTTCCGCTGAATCATGACTGAATCAGCTTGACAAATCCTAAGTGTTCCCGCAGAATGCCTCATCTCTGAAAACGCACTTCCCCATGTGGTGTAATGACTAATCAAAAGATCCGCGATTAGCATTCCTTCCCCTAACGCAGCCTTGCCGGTGCTCTCCTCCTGCCCACAGCTTCATCAGGTCACGCAGATGCGCCGGCTGGACGATGGCGGCACGGCCAGGCGGACGCTCCGGCACGGCGACACCATGGACATCCCTGAGGACGACTTTGGCATCAGCATAGTGAGTGCCCGGCTCAGATTCCACATCACAGACTGTGGTTGCGTTGCCCTCTGAGCTTTGGTGTTGTTTAGCCGCGGCCACATGCCTGCATGGCCTGGCCATCTGTTTCTGTGTTTTGGTGTTTCGGTGCACCCACTCGCTTTACTCACCCGCTCCATCTGTGCACAGGATACCATCGCTATAAAGAAGCGCAGCTCCAGAACGCGACGCATCCGGCCCGTCTCCACCAGACTGAGTGAGTCACGCGGGACAGCTGCAGCCGCCTCAGAGCAGCGCCCTCGCTCAATCATGAGTTAGCAATCATCGGGCCGCAGGGCCAGCTCTTACCAAGGGCAGTTACTTAGCTCCGCCAAAGCACCAGGGAGTCCCGCAAGTAGGTTCTGATAAATGGACCAGGAGGAAAGCAGAACAGGTGAAGCCAGAGGACTGCCTGAGGAGGAACAGAGCATTCGGGAGAAGTTTTCCATACTGGTCCATTCCCTTTAGCCTGCTTTCAGCCCAGTACTGGAAGATTAGGAGGCTAGGGCTGGGGCTAAGGCTTGGGCTGGGGCTGGGGCTGGGGCTAGGGCTAGGGCTGGGGCTGGGGCTGGGGCTGGGGCTAGGGCTGGGGCTGGGGCTGGGGCTGGGGCTGGGGCTAGGGCTAGGGCTGGGGCTGGGGCTGGGGCTGGGGCTAGGGCTTGGGCTTGGGCTAGGGCTAGGGCTTGGGCTTGGGCTTGGGCTTGGGCTTGGGCTTGGGCTTGGGCTGGGGCTGGGGCTAGGGCTAGGGCTAGGGCTGGGTGGGCTAGGGCTGGGGCTGGGTGGGCTAGGGATGGGGCTAGATGGGCTGAGGCTGGGGCTGGGGCTAGGGCTGGTGGTGGGTGGGCTAGGGCTGGGGCTGGGGCTGGGTGGGCTAGGGATGGGGCTAGATGGGCTGGGGCTGGGGCTGGGGCTGGGGCTGGGGCTAGGGCTAGGGCTAGGGCTAGGGCTGGGGCTGGGTGGGCTGGGGCTGGGTGGGGTGGGGTATGTTATCGTAGTTGTTGTAGAGGACATTCCTGCTCACGCCTCCGTCCCTCCACCTGTTCCTTCTCCAAGGTCTTGGTGATGACCCCAACTCCTCGCCTTCGCTGTCGGTCCCTCGTCCAGCTGCTCCTCTTTCTCGCTCGGCCTCATGGGAAGGTCTGTCCACCCTGCCAACTCAGGGGGCACCTCTGCGCCATGTGACCCATGTCAGACCGCGTCCTCCGAGAAGGCACAGGGCTGGGCATGCCCCTGTGGAGATGGTAACGTATTGGCGTACCACTATACTATATACCGTATACGTCATACAGCGGTAGTGTGTAATGCATACGGTATAATGCACTGGTATACACTGTGGGTATCCCATGTGGTTGCTAGGGATTTGCTAAGAGGTTACCATGGTGTTTCAGGTGTCAGGCTAAGGTGTTGCTATGTGGTGGCCATGATGCCCTGTTTGGTCAGTGTGTGTTATGTTTGGTGATGTTGATCTGCAGAGGGAAGCTGGTGAAGACGTTCTCTGTAGCCTCAGCCCCTTTCCTCAGCGTTCTCATTAACGTGACATAGATGACGGTGTTCTCTCGTGCGGAGCTGATGGAGGCGCGGCCTAATTTGCATGCCTTGCCGCATTTTTCCAGCTATTAGCTTAAATTGAGCTCGGCAGCTGGAAGGAAGCTGGCTGGTACGTCACGCAGCATCAGAAACCGCACGCCTGGCGCATAACTGATCGTTCCCATTCGGTTCGCTCTCCTCTCTAAATTGGGAGTCTTTCCTCCGTCTCCCAAACGCTTCGTGTCTATGTGGCTTCGGAGCCCTCGCCCATCTTCTTACCCCACCAGAAATAGACTGAAACAACTTCAAAGTCTTAGCGTCCTTAGGAGTCGCTCCCTTTAATCACATCCGCTCAAACTTGAGGGGCTGCAGGCTGCACGTTCATGTCTCCTCCTGCAGATCTGTCACCTTCACTCATCATATGACTGCATGGGGCGAACACAGGCACGGCACCCGCTGCACTCTGCAGCATCAGGGGGAACGTTATCTGAGCGACCATAGGCTTCGTTATCATCATCATCGCCATCATCATTTCCTAATCCTCATGCTGTGTCTTCTTGCTGCGCAGCATTCTTCAGAGAACGGTGGAGTCAACCTACTGGACGACGGACTGCCAGATTTCTACACCAAGAGGGTCTTACCAGACAGGTCCGTCACTCTCATACATGGGCATTACACATCAGTATGGGCTGCTAACGTCACACTGTTGTGTCCAAGGGGTTGGAGACACCTACTCACCCAACTCCACTCTTGCTGTAGTAGTAACTACTCTGGAAGGCTTAGAGAAGTTGCTAGAACCCTAGAACCGCCAGGACCCTATTCTGGATGTAGGCCACATCAAGGTTCAGCCTTCCCTGGCACAGTTCCGAGGAGAATTCCCTGTAGACTGGGATTGTATCCACTGCTGGTAGACCCGTATGCCCGTACGCTGCTTCCATACACCTGCAGATTCAGCTACTTCCTTTACACTATGGTCTTTGGCCACGCCCACATGCAGTCCCTCCTTTTAGCCAATCATTAACATCTGCTCTGGAGACGTTTTCCACACATGGAATGAGACACTCCCTCCACCTCTTCCCAATCTATGGATCCCGTCACTCACACCCCACAGGGGTTTATAGCATCCCCAACGTCCTGATGTTACCACCACCTTAAACACACAAGGTGTCCAGTTTGTCCGGTGAGGTTATATAGGCCATGGCATGCACACGTACGCAGGCAGCAGCTGCAGATGGGGCTAGTGGCCTGCTAGGCTAAAAGCTAAATCAAGAATAAAGGCACGTAGCATCTCAAGAGTCCAGCAGCTCCTTCAATATGTCTCTCTAACATTCAGGCTCAGACTGTAAGTGACTGCACAGTGGGAGATGGGGGACCACTGAAAGGGTCCTGACTCAGTCATTCAGGTAATGCATTAGCGTTAGCGTTAGCTATTTCTATGCCCATCGCTAATACTGATACTGCATTTAAGTGGCAGGATACGACATCGGTGTCAGTGCGACACTAAAGACCACCTGTACTATTAAAGGACACTACCAGGTCAGTGTCACTGCCGTGCAAGAAATGGTCCACCGTGTAAATAGCATCAGGTCAACAGAGGCCCAGTGGTCCTGTAGCTGTACGCCTTTCTAATGGGCCAGTGAGTGGTACAGGTACCGGACAGCCCAAATCTAAATCATGGAAGACACTGTAAATGGACAGTGGACCCTTTTTGGTCCCCGTGTTGGACTTGAGTTGTATTTAGCTAGCATAGCATCTCGGCTAGCACTGGAAACCGCTGTCCCCTCCTCCCTGACCTCTCATCCCTGTCTGTCTGTTCAACAGTCAGCTGTCCTCCCACCATCAAGCCCAGGTTCTCAGGCGAAAGAAGAGACGTAGCGTGCTGTCCATCTTCTCAGGCTTCAGGAAGAACCGCAATTCCGCATCCTATGCGGATCCAGAGCCCGCTAACCGGAGCGGGGCCTGTGGGGACGAATGCCGCACCAAGTGAGCTTAGTTTACAGCACTCGTTACTCATTATACATCTACCTGTACCGTACCCTAAATCCAGAGAGCGCTTATTCCATTTCCATTTCCAATACTGGAATTCTAAAGAACAGCAGAAGTTGCTTATTCCTATTCCTGTCTTACTCTGAATCCCAGCGCCACCGCAGAGAACGTGTACTCCGTTATTCAACGGCCAAAGGACCGCGGCATGGTGGAACCGGCACGGGAAGGGGTCAACGGGAGGCTGATGGGCGCTCAGAGGACCCCGCAGCTCCCAGGACGGTCCCTTCCGGGTATTCCACTTCCGGGAATAAAGGGAGTCAGCTCCTCCTGCATCTTACAGAGACAAGTATGCACCACAGACTGCAGTAACGACACTTATCAATGTACACTGATCATCTACAGAACAGCCGCACCCTGAAGGAGGTGTGGGAGTGCAGGTGTGTTGGGAAGGAGGATACAGGTGACCAGGATCAATACCTGATGATAAATTTAGACTGATATGATCAATATTTATTGAGCTACACATACAGAAGTCTGTCTCTCAGTATGGCGCCGGGCCGCCGTGTTGGCTAACCCAACACGCCAGACGTCTCGGTATGGAGCTGTAGAGGTTCCTGATGGAGTCCTGTGATAATCCATCCCATGCAGCTTGAACATCCTCACACAGTTCCTGCAGATGGTGCGGTAGGGGTGGAGGTGGAGGGACACCAGGTCTTCTGGACGTGTGATGACAAACCAATCTTGGTGCTGACCACGGTGCCTCCACACACGGATTCGTTGGGCGTCTCCACCAAGACTAAAGCGGGACTCGTCACTGAAGATGACCCGCTGCCATTCTGAGTCACTCCATGACAGTCTGGTACGACACCACTGCAGTCTTTGGTGACGGTGACGTGGTGTTAAGGACAGTCGTGGTAACGGTCTGTGTGGATGTAGTCCTGCGTGGTGCAGCCGTCTGCCGATGGTGCTGCACTAACAGGAGGACTCATGGAGGACACCACTGCTCGCTGTTGGGTCAGTCAGGTACAGAGATAGGTGCAGCTTCCTTCTGGGTGCAGCTATTCTTTAGAAACATCCACGATCATCAGCTAACAGACTTCCCTCCAACTCCTAACTCACTGTAAACAAGGCAGGCTGGCCAACCGGTGTGATCCCTCGTCTACAGCGGTGCTTTATAATGAATGTATGTTAAATGTGTCCACATATCCTCTCCTCTCCTTCTCCTCCCACAGCACTCCCCTGACTACAGTGAAGTGTTTGGTTCCTCCGAGGAGCTCAGCATGGCCGGCAGAGACACGTCCAGGATGCCTGAGTCACGGGCTGAAGGTCAGACGCCCCCTGTGGACAGACACAGCCCGTCGGACGGTCAGGGCCTGAGCTTGTCTTCGGCCGAGAGGGAGGAAGATGCAGGAACGACTACAGACCCCCAGCCACGAGAGAACAGACACAGACCGGAGCCGCCACCTCAGAGCAGCAAGCCCAGCCTGGCCCACACCAGACAGCACCATCTGGAGGAGAGCTCTGGTAATGCAGCTGACTTCTTGAAATCTAATAGAACTGAGAATTGAACCTCAGGGTTCTCCTCATAGCAGGTTCTCCTCATAGCAGGTTCTCCTCATAGCAGGTTCTCCTCATAGCAGGTTCTCCTTCTTCATGGAATTATACAGTCCACCTTAAACCCCTCCAGAGTGGAGCTGTACAGGAGGATGGAGCAGCTTCCTTACCCTGCAGTGGAGCTGATAGAACCAGGTTTATTACTAAGCAGGTTTGAAGCGATTCTATTGGTCGGTCCCTCATGAATATTCACTAACCTGAAAGGAGAACTAGAGCTGCTACCCTGTGCAGGAGCGTGTATGTAAATATATATTAGAGGTGGAGATATGGAGGAGGATCATACTGTGTACATCAGGAGTAGATGTGGTGTAGCAGGATATGGACTGGGTCAGACTCTCAGCAGGTGGAGCTGTTCAGTGTACCACTGTAGAGTCTATAAGATCACTAACACCATCCAGGGTGTACCTAAACTTTTGACTGGTAGTGGTTTCAGGTGTCATCTTAACACCCACTGGGTGTAATAACCTCCTATGAGGGGGCTTTAAGATGTCATAAGCTACGTTACCTATAGACGTTAGGTGAGCAGGTCAATACCGGAGCTTAATGTACAGATTAGTGGCGGACAGTGGATCATGGAGTGCTCTGTTTAAACCCCTGGCCACCAGATGGCAGCGCTGCACTCTATCCTAAGCCATTAGACAGCAGGGTAAGGGTGCACCATTAGCGTTAGCATTAGCAAGCCTGCTTATACTGCATACAGAAATCATCTTATATCTTATTTCTTACTCCAAACAAGCAGAAACTCCAGAGAAATAAACAAACTATTAATAAAGCCTGTTTACAATATTAATATTAATCTCAAGCATCAGATAGATCCTCTGAGCAGGTTTACTTGTGCGTTCAGGGTGATCGTTTTTGTAGTCTACCAGATGTTCCAGCAGCTGGATGTCTTAAGTTAGGACAGGTACAGGTGTGTAGAGTTGATTTATTGCAGATTAAAATTCAGATTACTGTAAAAGTGCCATCTTGGCACATACACCCGCCCCAACCATCCACAACAGTAACACCACCTCCTTGTATCCATACTCACCGTCCACTTAATCTCAGCATCAGATGACCGTATAGGATATCTGATTACTGTGCGTGTCAGGGTCTCAGTGTTGCAGTCTACCACACCGTGAGCAGATTAAAACTCAGATTACGCGTACGCCGACCTCAGCACACAGTGACACTGACGTGGTGGTGCTGGTGTTAGTGTGGGTGGTGCTGGTGTGAGTGGATCAGACACAGCAGTGCTGCTGGACACCTCAGCGTCACTGCCAGACTGTGAATCGTCTCACCGTCCACTCTATCAGCTCCACTGACCGTATAGGACACTCTGTAGCCCTACAGTCAGGACCCCCACAGGACCACCACAGAGCAGGTATGATGTGGGTGGTGCGTCCTGTGGGCAGCGTCCTGTGGGCAGCGTCCTGTGGGCAGTGTCCTGTGAGTAGTGTCCTGTGGACAGCATCCTGTGGGGCAGCATCCTGTGGGCAGCGTCCTGTGAGTAGTGTCCTGTGAGTAGTGTCCTGTGGACAGCGTCCTGTGGGGCAGCATTCTGTGGGTCAGCGTCCTGTGGGCAGCGTCCTGTGAGTAGTGTCCTGTGGACAGCATCCTGTGAGTAGTGTCCTGTGGACAGCATCCTGTGAGTAGTGTCCTGTGGACAGCATCCTGTGGGGCAGCGTCCTGTGGGCAGCGTCCTGTGAGTAGTGTCCTGTGGACAGCGTCCTGTGGGCAGCATCCTGTGAGTAGTGTCCTGTGGACAGCGTCCTGTGGGGCAGCGCCCTGTGGGTGGCGTCCTGTCGACAACGTCCAGTGGACGGTGTCCTGTGGGCAGTGTCCTTTGGGCTGCATCCTGTGGGGTAGCATACTGTGGGCAGCATCCTGTGGGTCAGCGTCCTGTAAGTAGTGTCCTGTGGACAGCGTCCTGTGGGGCAGCGCCCTGTGGGTGGCGTCCTGTCGACAACGTCCAGTGGACGGTGTCCTGTGGGCAGCATCTTATGGGCAGTGTAGGAGTGTCTCTTAGAGTGGACAGTGAGTGGGCACAGTGTTTAAACACTCACACCACCACCACACGCACTAGTGTCACTGCAGTGCTGAGAATGACCCACCAATCACATCTTGCCTGCTCTGTGGGGGTCCGGTGGGGGTCCTGTGGGGGTCCTGACCATTGAAGAACAGGGTAATACAGTACACAGAGAAACAGATGGACTACGAGTGACTTTGAGTTCCTCTTTAGCACAGCGTCTTGGGATGTGACTGTCCTGTTAGACTGATGAAGCACTTGTAAGCTCTGGCCTGTGTCCCTTTCCTTTAAAGACAAATCTGCTGAGGACACTGAAGGAGAGAAAGAGGGGGAGGAGATAAAGGAGGAACTGAGATACTGTCCGGAGGACCAGCAGCAGAAGGCGGAGGGACAAGCTCTCTCCAACCCTGAAACGGTATTAAGCACGTGTGCTGCTGATGTGCATATACTCCAAACCCCAGTTCCTCCAGTCTGGACCTCGGATCCAGCTTCCAGCACCGTTACTAGACCGGACTGGCCATGTGGTCCAGGACTGGGAACTGGAGCTCCAGGTTTGTGGACCCCTGCTCTAAACCATGTGTTTGTGTTTGTCCGTGTTTTCCAGCAAAATAGTTCACCAGGGAAAACCCCTGCTGCCCCACCGGCACAAGACGCGTCCAGCGGGAGCAGAGCTCCGCCCCCTGTACCACCCGCTTCTGCCAAACCTCCGCTTGGTGTGGACTCGAGTGTCACTCAAGGTAACAGTCACAGAACGGCCACCTTGCAGACCCGATCCCAGTGAAGTCGGGACAGTGGATCATGGGGGCTCATCATCTCACTGGCCACTTTATTAGAAACACCCACCTTGTACTTCCACTCAGTGGCCACTTTATTGGAAACACCCACCTTGTACTTCCGCTCAGTGGCCACTTTATTAGAAACACCCACCCTGTGCTTTCACTTACTGGCCACTTTATTAGAAACACCCACCCTGTGCTTTCACTTACTGGCCACTTTATTAGAAACACCCACCTTGTACTTCCACTCACTGGCCACTTTATTAGAAACACCCACCTTGTACTTCCACTAACTGGCCACTTTATTAGAAACACCCACCTTGTACTTCCACTCCCTGGCCACTTTATTAGAAACACCCACCTTGACTTCAGCTGGCCACCTCAGTGGCCACCTTTCCATCAGGGGCCACTTTATGCCAAAAACACCCCCCTTGTGCTTCCACTCACTGGCCACTTTATTAGAAACACCCACCTTGTACTTCCACTCAGTGGCCACTTTATTGGAAACACCCACCTTGAGCTTCCACTCACTGGCCACTTTATTAGAAACACCCACCTTGTGCTTCCACTCACTGGCCACTTTATTAGAAACACCCACCTTGTGCTTCCACTCACTGGCCACTTTATTAGAAACACCCACCTTGTGCTTCCACTCACTGGCCACTTTATCAGAAACACCCACCTTGTACTTCCACTCAGTGGCCACTTTATTGGAAACACCCACCTTGTGCTTCCACTCAGTGGCCACTTTATTAGAAACACCCCCCATGTGATTCCACTCACTGGCCACTTTATTGGAAACACCCACCCTGTGCTTCCACTCACTGGCCACTTTATTAGAAACACCCACCCTGTGCGTTCACTTACTGGCCACTTTATTAGAAACACCCACCCTGTGCTTCCACTCACTGGCCACTTTATTAGAAACACCCACCTTGAGCTTCCACTCACTGGCCACTTTATTAGAAACACCCACCGTGTACTTCCACTAACTGGCCACTTTATTAGAAACACCCACCTTGAGCTTCCACTCATGGCTGCGCCACTTTATTCGAAACACCCACCCTGTGCTTTCACTTACTGGCCACTTTATTAGAAACACCCACCCTGTGCTTCCACTTACTGGCCACTTTATTAGAAACACCCACCTTGTACTTCCACTAACTGGCCACTTTATTAGAAACACCCACCTTGAGCTTCCACTCACTGGCCACTTTATTAGAAACACCCACCCTGTGCTTTCACTTACTGGCCACTTTATTAGAAACACCCACCCTGTGCTTTCACTTACTGGCCACTTTATTAGAAACACCCACCTTGTACTTCCACTCACTGGCCACTTTATTAGAAACACCCACCTTGTACTTCCACTAACTGGCCACTTTATTAGAAACACCCACCTTGAGCTTCCACTCACTGGCCACTTTATTAGAAACACCCACCTTGTACCTCCACTAACTGGCCACTTTATTAGAAACACCTACCTGGTGCTTCCACTAACTGGCCACTTTATTAGAAACACCCACCTTGTGCTTCCACTCACTGGCCACTTTATTGGAAACACCCACCTTGTACTTCCACTAACTGGCCACTTTATTAGAAACAGCCACCTTGTGCTTCCACTCACTGGCCACTTTATTAGAAACACCCACCTTGTGCTTTCACTCACTGGCCACTTTATTAGAAACACCCACCTTGTGCTTTCACTCACTGGCCACTTTATTAGAAACACCCACCCTGTGCTTCCACTCACGTTCCCAGCATGTTGAGGTGGGACCGTTTAGAGGGTACAGAGGGGGGCTGCCCAACACTGGTGCGGTGTTCCTAATAAAGTGCTCAGTGAGTGTAAGTCTCAGAACATTCTAAATGAGCAGCTGTGGCCAGCGACAGGACTGATGGTCATGTGATGGTGGTCTTTCAGGCCTAGATGATGAGGAAGAGCCCCCCACCAACGGAGGCCCCTCTAAACCTCAACGAAACCGGAAGGCGTACTCCTGCGAGGGAGGCAAGTCCATGTTCCCCACTCAGCTCTCTTCTCTTATCCTGCTGGTGAGACGTATGTGAGAACGCTCTCCAGCCCTCAAGTTACCTAAGCACCGTCTGCTTGTGTTTCACTCAGGCACCGAGCCAGACAGCCCCAGTGACCAGGAGAGGTCCTCAGATCCCAAGCCCCCTGTGAAGAAACCCAGACTCCCCCCAAAAAGAAACAAGTCACTGGATTTTCCTGGTACATTGTGTGTGTGTGTGTGTGAGAGAGAGAGAGAGAGAGAGAGAGAGAGGAGGAAGAGGAAGAGTTATGTGAGACGGAGAGAGAGGGGAGGGAGAGAGAAGGGGATACATGTGGAAGATAGAAAACAGACAGAACGTAGAGAGAGATTAAAAAGAGCTGGGGAAGGAGAGAGATAGGGGGGGAGAGAGGAGATATAAGATAAGAGAGAGAGGGGAGTGAAAAAGGGAGGAAAAGGAAGGGAGGGAAGAAAGGGGGGAGAAGGATTAAGGGAAGAGACAGGGGTTGAGAGAGAGGTAGGAAAAAAGGGGCGAGGAAAACATGAGAGGTTAGAGGGGGAATAGCGATAGAGTAGAGAAGAAAAGTGACAAGTGAAGGGGGAGGAGAGGAGAGAGAGAGTGAGAAAAGAAGAATATGAAAGGTAGGGAGAGATCGAGGTAACACGCAAAAGGTGAGAGGATGAGAGAGAGAGGGGAAGATATAAGAGGAGCGGGGGGAGAGGGCAGAAGAGGGGTGCAGGGAAGGTAAGAGGAGATGAGAGGAGGATAGAGCGAGAGAGGTAGGGGGAGGTAGCGGGAGAGGAGAGGGAGAGGGGGGAGGGAGGGGAGGGAGGGGAGGAGAGAAGATAGAGAGAGGAAGAAGAAGTAAGATGAGGCGGAGAGGAGGGAGAGAGGAGAGACGAAAGAAAGAGATGAAAGAGTGAGAGAGGAGAGTAGAGGGGAGATAGGAGAGGGGTTGAGAGAGAGCAGAGGAGAGAGAAGAGAGAGGAAGGTGAGAGTAGAAAGGGATTAGGAAGAGGTGAGAGAGAGGTGGAGAGAAAGAACGGATGAGAAAGTTGGGAGAGAGAGAGGGAAAAAAGGAGAGAGAATGAGACATGAGAGAGAAGATGAAAGGAACGAGAGAGAGAGTAAACAAGAGTGAGAGAAGGGGAAATAGAGCCGAGAGCGGAGAGGAAGAGAGAGAAAGGGTGACAGAGGACAGACTGGAGGAGAAGATAGAGAGAGAGAATGAGAGAGAGTGAGAGCAGATAGACGAGAGTGGAGCACAGAGAGAGAAAGATGAGGAGGAGTGAGGAAGAGTAGACGAGAGAGGAGAGGAGAGAGGGAAAGAAGAGATAAGTGAGAAAGAAGGAGAGAGAGAGTGGACAGAGAGAGGACGAGAGGAGTGGAGAGAGGGTAAGATCAATAAGGAAAGGAGAGGAGAGAGGAGAGGGGTAGGAGGGTGAGAGGATGGTTATTAAGAAGAGAGAGAGAAGAGAGGGAAAGACCATAAAGATGAGAGAGTTTGGGAAAATAGTTACGATTAAAGAGAGGGGGAGGAAGATAAGAGGAGTGCGAGAGTGAGGATGAGAGAGGAAGTAGGGAGAGAGGAAGGAAAAGAAGAGAGGATCGAGAGAGGGGAGGAGAAAGAGAGGTAGAGAGGAGGGGGAGGAGAGAGGAGAGAGAGAACAGGAGGAGGAGGAGAAGAGGGAATAGTGAGGAGAGAGGACGGAACGAGGTAGAGGAGGATTAGGAAAGAGAGAGGGGAGAGGATGAGGAAAGGAGAGGAGAGCGAAGAGGAGGGAGGAGAGAGAGAGGAGAGGAGGAGAGAGTGAGAGGGAAGATAGAAAGAGAGGGGAGAGGAGAGTGAGAAGGAGAGAGAGGGGAGGGAAAGAGAAAGGAAGAGGAAAAGAGAGAGGGGAGAGAAAGGAGGGAAGAGAGGGAGAGGGAGAAGAGGAGGGAGACTGAGGAAGAGAAGAGAGAGAGAAAGAGGAGAGAGAGAGGGAAGAAGGAGGAGGAGAAAGAGTGGAAAGACAGAGGGGAAGAGAAAGAGAGAAGAGAGACGGATCAGGGAGAGGGAAGGAGAGGAGAGGAGAGAGAAGAGAGAGATATGAGGGGGAGGTAAAGATAGAATGAGTAGGAGAAAGAAAGGAAGAGGGGAGGAGTGGAGAGAGAGGAAGGGGAGGTGAAGAGAAGAGATGAGGAGAAGAGGAGAAGAGGGAGGAAAGGAGGAAGGAGGGAAAGAGAGAGGAAAGAGGGAGAAGGGGAGAGAAGGGAGAGAAAGAGAAAGGAGGGAGGAGGAGAGAAGAAGAGAGAGGGGGTAGAGGGGAGGAGGGGAGAGAGAGGGAGGAGAGGAGGAGAGGAGAAGAGGAGGAAAGTTAGAGGGAGAGAAGGAGGGGGTTTGAGAGGGAGAAGGGGAGAACAGAGGATAGGAGAGGGGAAGGAAAGGGAGAAGGAGAGGAAGGAGGAAGGAGAGAGAGGAAAGAGAAGAGGGGGGAGAGGAGTTGGAAGGAGAAGAAGAGAGAAGAGGAGAGGAATAGAGGAGGGGAGAGAAGAGGAAGGGAAAGGAAGGAAGAAGATAAGAGAGGGAGGTAGAGAAAGGAGAGGGAAAGAGAAAGAGGAGGAAAGAGAGAAGAAGAGGAGAGATGTAGAGAGAGAGAGAGAGAGAGGGGATGGGAGAGGAGAGAGAGGAGGAGGAGGGAGAAAGAGGGGAGAGGGAGAGGCGAGGGGAGAGGGGGGGAGGGAAGAGTAGCAGAAGAGGGAGGAAAGAGAGGAGGAGGGAGAGGAGAGGAGAAAGAGGAGGGGAGAAGAGGGGAGAGGAGGAGAAGACGAAGGATGGAGAGAGAGGAGAGAGGAGAGAGGAGAGTGGGGGGGAGAAGGGGGAGAGGAGAGAGAGGGATGAGGAGTGGAGAGAGGAGGGGATGTGAGGGAAGAGATGAGTCGAGGGAAAGAGAGGAGGAGGAGAGGAGGGAGGGAGGGGAGAAGAAGGGAGGGAGAGAGGATGAGAGGGAGGGGGAGAGGGAGGAGAAGAGGAGGAGAGGAGAGGAAGAGAGTAGAGAAGAAGGAGGAGGGAGATGGGAGGGGAGAAGAGGAAAGGAGAGAGGGAGAAGATGGATAGAGGAGAGAGAAGAGAGGAGAGACGAGAGTGAGGAGGGGAGAAGTGAGAGGAAAGAGAGGAGGAGGAGAGAGAGGGGAGGAGAGAGGAAGAGAGAGGGGAGGGGGAGGAGGAGAAGGAGAGGGAGAAGAGAGGGAGGAGAGGGAGAGAGGAAGGGAGGAGAGAATGAGGAGAGGAGAGAGGAGGGAGGAGAGGGAGGAGTAGAAGCGAGAGAGAGAAGAGGAGAAGAGAGAGAGAGAAGAGAGAGGAGAGAGAGGGAAAGAGGGAAGGAGAGAGGAGGGAGAGAGGAGGGGGAGAAGAGAGAGAGGGAGAGGAGGAGGGAGGAGAGAAGAGAGAGGAGGGACGAGGGAGAGAAGAGAGGGAGAGAAGGGAGGAGAAGAGAGAGAGAGAGAGGGAGAGGGGAGAGGAGAAGAGGGAGAGAGAGTGAGGAGGAGAGGAGGGGAAGAGGGAGAGAGAGGAGGAGAGGGAGAGGAGAGAGTAGAGGAGGAGAGAGAGGGGGAGGAGAGGGAGAGAGAGGGAAGTGAGGAGAGAGGGAGAGGAGGAGAGAGAGAAGAGGGGAGAGAGAGAGAAGAGAGGGAGAGGAGGAGAGAGGAAGGAGGAAGAGAGAAGAGAGTAGAGGAGGAAGAAGAGAGAGGAAGAGAGGAGAGGAGAGAAGGGGGGGAAGAAGAGGAGGAGGAGAGAGAGAGAGAGAGAGAAGAGGAGTGGATGAGAGAGAAGAGAGAAGGAGGAGAGGGAGAGGGGGGAAAAGGGAGAGGAGACGAGAGAGGAAAGAGGGGAGAGTGAGGAAAGAGAGAGAAGAGGAGAGAGGAGAGGGGGAGAGAGAGAGAGGGAGGGGGAGGGAGGGGAGAGAGGAGATGAGAAGGAGGAGAGAGAGAGAGAGGAGGGGAGAGGGGGAGAGAGGAGAAAGAGGAGAGAGGGGAGGAGAGAGGGGGAAAGAGAGAGAGGGGGAGGGGGAGGAGAGGAGAGAGGAAGGAGAAGGAAGGCCACGGAGAGGAGGAAAGGGAGAGAGGAGGAAGAGGGGAGAGAGAGAGGAGAGGAGAGAGTAGGACGGGAGAGGAGAGAGAAAGAGGGGAGGAGAGAGAAGACGAGAGAGACGAATTGAAAGGGGGGGGAGAAGGAGAGGGAGACAAGAGGGGACGAGAGGAAGAAGGGGGGGGGGGGGGGGGAGGGGGAAGGGGGAGGAGAGAGAAAAGCAAGAGAGAGGAGGAGAGAGGGGAAGGAGATAGAGAAGAGAGAGGGGCAAGGAGAGGAGGGAAAGGAGGAGAGGAAGAGAGGGAAGGAGAGGAGGGGAAAGAGGGAGGACGAGAAGAGGGAGAGAAGAAAGTGAGAGGAGAAGAGAAGAGAAGGGGGAGAGAGAAAGAGAGTAGGGGAGAAGAGAGGAGGAGAGGGAGGGGGAAGAGTGAGGAGAGAGGAGGAGGAGGAGGAGGGAGAGGGGGAAGACCGGAGAAGAGAAGGGAAGGAGAGAGAGGGAGGAGGGGAGAGAGGGAGGGAGAGGGTAGAGAGGAGAGGAGGAGAAAGAGAGGGAAGGAGGAGAGAGAGGAGAGAGGGGGGGAGGGGAAGAGAGGAGGGAAGGAAGAGGAAAGGAGAGAGAAGAAAAGAGAGGAGGGAGGGAAAAGAGGGGGGAGAGAAGGGAGGAGAGAGGAGGGAGAGGGAGAGGGAGAGGAGGAGAGAGGGGGACGAGGAGAGGAGAGGAAGGAGTACGTAGAAAGAGAGAGGGAGAGGGGAGGAGAGGGAAAGGGAGGAAAGAAGATAGGGAAGAGGGAGGAGAGGGAGGAGAGGGGGGAAAGGGAAGAGAGAGAGAGGGAGGAGAAGGGGGCAAATAGAGAAGGGAGGGCAGGGGGGGAGGAGAAGGGAGAGAAAGAGGGAGAGGGAGTAGGAGAAAGAGAGAGGTTAAAAAGTAAGGGAGGAAGGGGAGGGGAAGGGAAGGGAAGAGAGGAGGAAGAAAGGGGAGAAGAGAAAGGTGAGGAGGGAAGAGAGAGAGGAGGAAGAGGGAAAGGAGGAGAGGAAGAAGGAGGGAGGAAAGAGGGAGAGTGAGGGGGGGAGAGGAGACGAAAGGAGGGGAAGAGAAGAGAAAGAGGGGAGAGGGGGGAGAGGAGCGGGAGGAGGAGGAGAGAGAAAGAGGGGGGAATGGAGAGGAAGGGAGAAGGAGAGGAGGAGGGGGAGAAAAAGGGAGAGAGAAAAAAGAGGAGAGGGGAGGGAGGGAGGGGGGGAGAGAGGGGAAGAGAGAGGGCGAAGGAGAGGGGGACGGGGGAAGGAGAGAGGAGGAGGAAGCGAGGGAAGGAGGGAGTAGGGAGAGAAGGGGCATAGAGGAAGGAGAGAGGAGAGAGGGAGGGGAGGGAGAAGAGGGAGAGGAGGGGAGTGAGAGAGGAGGGAGGAAGGGAGAGGAGGGAAGGGAGGGGAGGAGAGGGGAAGGGGAGAGAGGGAGAAGGGGGGGGGAGGGAGATGAGAGAGAGGGAGAGAGGGAGGGAGAAAGAGAAGGGAGAGAGAGGAGAGATGAGGAGAGAGGACGGATGGAGAGAAGGGGGGGGAGGGAAGGAGGGGAAAGAGAGGAAGAAAGAAACGTAGAGAGATGGAGAGGCGAAGGGGGGTAGAAAGAAGAATTCCCGAAAAGAAAGAGAGAGGGGAAAGTTGGAGAGGGAAGAAAGGAAAGAGAGAGAGAGGGAAAAGAAAGGGGGGAAGGGAGTGAGGAAGACAGAGAGACAGGAGAAAGGGTCGAGAGGGAAGAAAGGAAGAGAGACAAGAAAGAAAAAAGGGGGGGGAGGGGGGAGAAAGAAAGAGGGTGGAGAGAGAGGGGGTACAGACGCAGGGAGGAGAGATGAGGGAGAGGAGGAGATGTAGGAGGGAGAAGGGGAAAGAGAGGGAGAGTGAGAGGAGAAAAAAAAGAAAAAAAGGATGAAGAGGGACGGGGGGGAGGGAGGGGGTGGGGGGGATAGGGGGCGGAGAAAGGGAAAGGAAGTGGAGAAAGGGGGGAGGAATGAGAGTGAGAGGAGGAGAGAAAGAGAGGGGTTGTTGTGAGACATTGAGGAAGGGGGGGAAAGCAAGAAGAGAGATGAGGAAAAAGGTTGGAGAGGAGAGAGAGAGAGATAGAAGAGGAGGAGAGGTGATGATAGACGGAGAAGGAGAATAGGGAAGAAAGGAGGGGAAAGAAGTGAGGGGGGGGGGAAGAGAGGGGGGGAAGAAAAGGAGAGAGAGAGGGGGGGGGAGGGAAAGGAAGAAAGAGAGGAGAGAAAGGGGGAAAGAGGAGGGAGGAGGAGAGAGGAGAGAAAGATGAAGGAGAGGGAGAGAGAAAGGGGGGGCAGAGAGAGAGAGAGAGAGAGAGAGAGGGAGAAAGAGAGAGAGAAAGAGGAGAAGAGAAAGGGGGAGAGAGAGAGAAAGAGAGAGGCGGGGGAGAGGGAGAGAAAGAGGGTGGAGAGAGGGGGGAAAGAGAGGAGGGGGGAGAAAGAGAGAGAGAAAGGGGGAGGGGAAGAGAGGTGAAAGACAGAGCCTTATGTTACCTTACTGAGTAATCTGGCTTTGGTAAAGGTCAGCTCAGGAGCCATCTGCTCCACCAACACAGATAAAGACCGGTCAGCCGTCACATTAACACCACCTCCCTGAATCTCCACCCACTCTCCACCTTATCAGCTCCACTGACCATACAGGACACTCTGTAGCTCTACAGTTACAGACTGTAGCCCATCTGTTACTCAGTAAAAACCCATCGTAGGCGTTTCCAGTAAAGTGGCCAGTGAGTGGAAGCGCAAGGTGGGTGTTTCTAATAAAGTGGCCAGTCTTCACCTCTCTCTCTCTGTCTCTGTCTCTCTCTCTCTGTCTCTACCTCCCTCTCTCTCTCTCTCTCTCTCTCCCTCTCTCTCTCTCTCTCTCTCTAGGTCATAACAGTCCAGATCCAAGCAATGGCAAAGCGTCATGACCAAACAGCACTGATGAGCAGGAGGAGAGAGAAAAGGGTGGCAGAGAGATGGAGGATGAGAAGAGAGAAGAGCTGCGACTCGGGATGGACGGAAATGTGCTCCCTTTCTTTCTGTCGTGTTTCTCCTTTACCAGCATGCACTCCGCTCGAGTGCACTCGCTCGTGTCCCTTCATTTACCGAGCACAGCGCTCATGGTCCTGCATCCGATTTCAAGTGTCCCCTGCTTTTAAGCCTCCCCTCCTTCCTCGCCTCTCCTCCCTCTATCCTGCCTCTCAGACTCCAGACAATCCTCCACACAGCTATACCTGCGTTTAAAGGTACAATGTGTGACATTTCCATGTTGCACTTCATACGCCAAATACTCACGACTTATTGCTTGGCTTGCTGCAACCTATGATGTAACCTCCAGCGTTATCCCAGTGTCCGTGTTTCCGGTTTTCCCACACATACCGGCTGTGGGAAT
The DNA here is from genome assembly GCA_024036415.1 of Prochilodus magdalenae. Classification (NCBI taxonomy): domain Eukaryota; kingdom Metazoa; phylum Chordata; class Actinopteri; order Characiformes; family Prochilodontidae; genus Prochilodus; species Prochilodus magdalenae. Next base: position 38,112 of record JAMWET010005494.1, read on the forward strand.
CATTCCTGGAATCGTTAAAGGGCCCGTATCATGGGGAACTGAATAATCCTTCCTTATTTATGAAATAACTAGCCTGCAGCTGTGTAGCCATGCCCCTTCAGATGGACAATACAAGGAGTGTTTCTGGGTAATGCGTTTTGAATCATTGGGCCAATTGGAGCAAAGCTCATTTACATATATATCAGTCTTAAAGGCACAGTAAGTAAAATCCAGCCTGTTTGATTTTAATGGAATTTGTTTTGGTACAAATAAACACTCAATGGTTTTATTAAACGGACTCCGGGGGGAAATTATATGGGCCCTTTAATCCTCATTTGGTCCTCTTTCATCGTGGAGATATTCACTTATTGTACCTTTAACTTGAATGGGAAGGTGTACATATGGAAACGTAAGCAAGCTGAGTTTGCACTAATCATTGACTCAATAACTGCTCTCTTCTGTAACGGTCCTACTGAGCATTACTGTGGTGAACTTTCAGCTTCCTGTTTTTTAGCAGACGGTCATTTTTACGGTGGTGACCTGTTTTCATCCTGTTTGATGATATAGACGTAGCTGATTCCTATTTTATGCTATGGAGCGAGCGGCTTGCTGGTTTTAAATGACCTCTATTTTCTACTGACGGTGGTGTAAATGTGAAATCAATAAAGAGGAGACTCTCTATGCAGAGCGGCTGGTCTCTGAAGCCTGGGACTAATGGACCACTCCGAACTAAGGAGCGACTAAACTGAGCAGTAAACGAGTGAAAGCCTCGGCGGACCTTCAGCAGGAGGCTGTCGTTCTGGCTGATATGTCTAAATCACAGGCTTTGTTGTGGTTTTCTAGGTGTGAATAAGTAAACACGTCCTCCACAGAGACACATACCACTGCACCTTTAATACACAGCCACTGTTTATTTACTGAATCCAACATACTGGAAAAGTGAATCATCAAACAGGCCTGTTCACACGACATGACACAGATTTTATAGATTATATAAGTCATTTGTAATATAGGGGAGCATGCATTCCCTCAGTCCCCAGTCCAACGTTTACTGTTCACTCCCCAGTCCAACGTTTACTGTTCACTCCCCAGTCCAATATTAACTGTTCACTCCCCAGTCCAACATTAACTGTTCACTCCCCAGTCCAATATTAACTGTTCACTCCCCAGTCCAACATTAACTGTTCACTCCCCAGTCCAATATTAACTGTTTACTCCCCAGTCCAATATTAACTGTTTACTCCCCAGTCCAATATTAACTGTTTACTCCCCAGTCCAATATTAACTGTTCACTCCCCAGTCCAATATTAACTGTTTACTCCCCAGTCCAATATTAACTGTTTACTCCCCAGTCCAATATTAACTGTTCACTCCCCAGTCCAATATTTACTGTTCACTCCCCAGTCCAATATTAACTGTTTACTCCCCAGTCCAATATTAACTGTTTACTCCCCAGTCCAATATTAACTGTTCACTCCCCAGTCCAATATTAACTGTTTACTCCCCAGTCCAATATTAACTGTTCACTCCCCAGTCCAATATTTACTGTTCACTCCCCAGTCCAATATTAACTGTTTACTCCCCAGTCCAATATTAACTGTTTACTCCCCAGTCCAATATTAACTGTTTACTCCCCAGTCCAATATTAACTGTTTACTCCCCAGTCCAATATTAACTGTTCACTCCCCAGTCCAATATTAACTGTTCACTCCCCAGTCCAACATTAACTGTTCACTCCCCAGTCCAATATTAACTGTTTACTCCCCAGTCCAATATTAACTGTTCACTCCCCAGTCCAATATTAACTGTTCACTCCCCAGTCCAATATTAACTGTTCACTCCCCAGTCCAACATTTACTGTTCACTCCCCAGTCCAACATTTACTGTTTACTCCCCAGTCCAACATTTACTGTTCACTCCCCAGTCCAACATTTACTGTTTACTCCCCAGTCCAACATTTACTGTTCACTCCCCAGTCCAACATTTACTGTTCACTCCCCAGTCCAATATTAACTGTTCACTCCCCAGTCCAACATTTACTGTTCACTCCCCAGTCCAATATTAACTGTTCACTCCCCAGTCCAATATTAACTGTTCACTCCCCAGTCCAATATTAACTGTTCACTCCCCAGTCCAACATTTACTGTTCACTCCCCAGTCCAACGTTTACTGTTCACTCCCCAGTCCAACATTTACTGTTCACTCCCCAGTCCAATATTTACAGTTTACTCCCCAGTCCAACATTTACTGTTCACTCCCCAGTCCAATATTTACAGTTTACTCCCCAGTCCAACATTTACTGTTCACTCCCCAGTCCAATATTTACTGTTCACTCCCTAGGCCAACATTTACTGTTCACTCCCCAGTCCAACATTTACTGTTCACTCCCCAGTCCAACGTTTACTGTTCACTCCCCAGTCCAACATTTACTGTTCACTCCCCAGTCCAATATTTACTGTTCACTCCCCAGTCCAATATTTACTGTTCACTCCCCAGTCCAACATTTACTGTTCACTCCCCAGTCCAACATTTACTGTTCACTCCCCAGTCCAATATTTACTGTTCACTCCCCAGTCCAATATTTACTGTTCACTCCCCAGTCCAACATTTACTGTTCACTCCCCAGTCCAATATTTACTGTTCACTTCCCAGTCCAACATTTACTGTTCACTCCCCAGTCCAACATTTACTGTTCACTTCCCAGTCCAACGTTTACTGTTCACTCCCAGTCCAATATTTACTGTTCACTCTTTAGTCCAATATTAACTGTTCACTCCCCAGTCCAACATTTACTGTTCACCCCCCAGTCCAACATTTACTGTTCACTCCCCAGTCCAACATTTACTGTTTACTCCCCAGTCCAACATTTACTGTTCACTCCCCAGTCCAACATTTACTGTTTACTCCCCAGTCCAACATTTACTGTTCACTCCCCAGTCCAACATTTACTGTTCACTCCCCAGTCCAATATTAACTGTTCACTCCCCAGTCCAACATTTACTGTTCACTCCCCAGTCCAATATTAACTGTTCACTCCCCAGTCCAATATTAACTGTTCACTCCCCAGTCCAATATTAACTGTTCACTCCCCAGTCCAACATTTACTGTTCACTCCCCAGTCCAACGTTTACTGTTCACTCCCCAGTCCAACATTTACTGTTCACTCCCCAGTCCAATATTTACAGTTTACTCCCCAGTCCAACATTTACTGTTCACTCCCCAGTCCAATATTTACAGTTTACTCCCCAGTCCAACATTTACTGTTCACTCCCCAGTCCAATATTTACTGTTCACTCCCTAGGCCAACATTTACTGTTCACTCCCCAGTCCAACATTTACTGTTCACTCCCCAGTCCAACGTTTACTGTTCACTCCCCAGTCCAACATTTACTGTTCACTCCCCAGTCCAATATTTACTGTTCACTCCCCAGTCCAATATTTACTGTTCACTCCCCAGTCCAACATTTACTGTTCACTCCCCAGTCCAACATTTACTGTTCACTCCCCAGTCCAATATTTACTGTTCACTCCCCAGTCCAATATTTACTGTTCACTCCCCAGTCCAACATTTACTGTTCACTCCCCAGTCCAATATTTACTGTTCACTTCCCAGTCCAACATTTACTGTTCACTCCCCAGTCCAACATTTACTGTTCACTTCCCAGTCCAACGTTTACTGTTCACTCCCAGTCCAATATTTACTGTTCACTCTTTAGTCCAATATTAACTGTTCACTCCCCAGTCCAACATTTACTGTTCACCCCCCAGTCCAACATTTACTGTTCACTTCCCAGTCCAACGTTTACTGTTCACTCCCCAGTCCAATATTTACTGTTCACTCCCCAGTCCAACATTTACTGTTCACTCCCCAGTCCAATATTTACTGTTCACTCCCCAGTCCAATATTTACTGTTCACTCCCCAGTCCAATATTTACTGTTCACTCCCCAGTCTAACATTTACTGTTCACTCCCCAGTCCAATATTTACTGTTCACTCACCAGTCCAACGTTTACTGTTCACTCCCCGGTCCAATATTTACTGTTCACTCCCCAGTCCAATATTTACTGTTCACTCCCCTGTCCAACATTTACTGTTCACTCCCCAGTCCAACGTTTACTGTTCACTCCCCAGTCCAATATTTACTGTTCACTCCCCAGTCCAACGTTTACTGTTCACTCCCCAGTCCAATATTTACTGTTCACTCACCAGTCCAACATTTACTGTTCACTCCCGAGTTCAATATTTACTGTTCACTCCCCGGTCCAACATTTACTGTTCACTCCCTGGTCCAATATTTACTGTTCACTCCCCGGTCCAATATTTACTGTTCACTCCCCAGTCCAACATTTATTGTTCACTCCCCAGTCCAACATTTACTGTTCACTGTCCAGTCCAACATTTACTGTTCACTGTCCAGTCCAATATTTACTGTTCAGTCAGCAGTCCATGTCCATACAGGGAAACTAAGCTACACAAACAGCCACATTCATTTTTTCGTCCCAATAATCCAGCTCTGAGTGCTATCAGGGGATGAGGCGTGTTTCAGTCTAAGGGATTAAGAGAGTCGAGTCTGGAAAATGGCCATGATTTAAACACAAGCCTGAACTACAACTGTTATACATTAACTTCAAGGAGAAAGAGTGGAATAGTAGGAATGTAGGATGCAGGCCCTTTAAAGTCCACCAGCAGAAGTTCCTGCAGCTGCCAATAGGTGGCGCCAAAGGCCATGATGTGGAGCAGCAGTACAGGGGGAACTTTTTCCAAGCTCCTTCTTAAATAAATCATCACAGAGTCATTCCGCTGAACGTTCCATTCTCAGTGGTGGTGAAGGTAACCAGACGTCCCCTCTAAAAGCTCCCTCCCAGAAAGTTCCTACATGAGGTGGTTCTGAATACGCTGCCTGATGTCTGAGACGCTGTTTATGATAGTGTGGAGAAGATCTCCGCCTTAAACTCCATTCATGGTGGAGGGATACATGCTGCAGGGCGCTGTGAGGTCAAATAGTCCCCCAAAGAGACTTAGTATTTCCAGGTTTTCCAGATTTTCATCATCAACATTCCATACACACTCAGAAGACACGTGTAGCTTCACTGGTGGGTTAGATAATACAGTGTCTATATGTGTGTTCTAGACATGGAGAACCCTGGTTCCCATACATAATGTGTTCTTTGGGGACTATGTTGTCTTACAATACCCTGTATGTATCCCTTCACCAATAATGCATTATAAAATATTAGGTAGTGTATCCATTACCATTTCAAGTGAGGGAAGTTTTAGAGGTGGACGTTCGGTTCCCTTCACCACCACTGTGAACGATTCTAAACATTTCAGACCCACATACCTTGTTTACATCTTATCCCTTTAATTATGCACACATTTTAATGATTGGTTGCCCGTCAGAATGAAGTTAAGATGTCACTTCTGTTGGAACCGAGCCTCAAAATGTCAAAACAAAACCACAACAACTCCAAAACCTCAACTTTACAGGAGAAGGAAAAAACACACTTAGCTTTTAATGTCAGTCAAAGGAACCCAGCGTCTTCCCATGCCTGTTTGGGCTGTTTCTTTTCCTCCATCCATCATGGAATTCACACACAATGTAAAGAGCAGCTGGCACCTTCACCTGATATCAAAACCTGAAAAACGACAAAATTAAAGATCCGAGCTTTGGTTATGGAATTATGGCATTCCATATGGAATAAGATTTAATTTTAGACAATGTTAGAAGTACTTTAATGTTAAACTGGGATATAAAGGATGAAAAACTGATCTCTCTCTTTCTGTGACTCTCCCTCCGTCACGCAGCACACGGTCTGCATCTGTCAGATCGATCCGGACAAACATGAACTCAGATTAAAGGTGTGTTCCATTAGCGCAGATTAAAGAGCCGCTGTGCTCACCTGTGTAAAGCATCCATAAATCATTCCATTAATAACGTCTCATTTACACGAGCGTGCACACGCAAACACACGCGTACACACGCGTACAGACGCAAACACACGCAAACACACGCGTACAGACGCAAACACACGCAAACACACGCGTACACACGCGTACAGACGCAAACACACACAAACACACACAAACACACGCGTACACACGCGTACAGACGCAAACATGCACCGCGCCGGCATAAAGAGGCCTCCTGGTTTAAAGCAGCTGTTTAAATACAGCCCAGTAAAAGCTCTTCAAATACACAACAACACGCAGCCATGAACACACCCGACTCACTCACACACACGCACTCACACACACTCACACACACTCACACACGTATACATACACTCACACACCCGACTCACTCACACACACACACACACTCACACACACTCACACACCCGACTCACTCACACACACACACACACACACACACACACACACACACACACACACACACACACACTCACACACATATACATATAGACTCACATACACACACACATACACTCACACGTATACATACAGACTCACAAACACACACATATATATATATATATATATACATACACACTCCCATATACACACATATCTATCCACACACACACATATACGTACACACACACACGCATACATATAGACTCACATACACACACACACACACACACACACACACACATACATACAGACTCACACACACACACACACACATATACATACAGACTCACACACACATATACATACACACTCCCATATACACACATATCTATCCACACACACACATATACGTACACACACACACTCCCATATACACACATATCTATCCACACACACACACACACACACACACACGTATACATACAGACTCACACACACACACACACACTCACACACACATTCACACATACATACAGACTCACACACACACACACACACACACACACACACACATATACATACACACACACACACACACACACTCACACATACACACACACACTCACACACACACACACACACACACACACACACACACACACACACACACTCACACACACACACACACACACACACACACATACATACAGACTCACACACACACACACACACACACATATATACATACACACACACACACACACACACACACATATATACAGACACGCATATATATACACATACATACTCACATACACACATCTATACATACACACACATATATATATACATACACACATACACACATATACATACAATACAATATGTGATACAGTCCTAATTCCTCAGTATGGTGCATGTGTATAATGCTACATCTACTTACTTCTCCTGTATCTACATAGGCCAGCTGTTTTCCTACCATCTAATATCCCACATGCATCATCATTATCAGATAATCAATGAGTGTCAGCATGTTCATTAAGGTTCACTGAAAAAACCTCTTTCTAATTTCATGAGTATGTAGGATACTCTGCCCTTTATGTTATTGATACAGGGGGGTTGAGGCAGGTTGCAATACACAGTGTCTTTATTAAAGGGCAGTCCAATAAATCAACATCAGGATGACTGGCAGGGGTCAGACAAGCGACCTCAGAGACATACCTATACACCAAGAACCTGGAGACAAAACACAGGCTAAGCATTCCCAGTGACATACAGTACCTATAGACCAGAAGAAACACAGGCTAGGAGACCTCAGAGACATACCTATAGACCAGACGCAACACAGGCTAGGAGACTCAGAGACCTGCCTATAGACCAGACGAAACACAGGCTAGGAGACTCAGAGACCTGCCTATAGACCAGACGAAACACAGGCTAGGAGACTCAGAGACATACCTATAGACCAGGTGAAACACAGGCTAAGCAGTCCCAGAGACCTGCCTATAGACCAGACGAAGCACAGGCTAGCAGGCCTCAGAGACATACCTATACACCAGACGAAATACAGGCTAGAGACCTCAGAGACATACCTATACACCAGACGAAACACAGGCTACAGACCTCAGAGACATACCTATAGACCAGACGAAACACAGGCTAAGCAGTCCCAGAGACCTGCCTATAGACTAGACCAAACCCAGGCTAGGAGACCTCAGACCAGACAAAACACAGACTAAAAGACCTCAGAGACATACCTATAGACCAGACGAAGCACAGGCTAGGAGACCTCAGAGACATACCTATAGACCAGACGGAGCACAGGCTAGGAGACCTCAGAGACAAGCCTATAGACCAGACGAAACACAGGCTAGGTGACCTCAGAGACAAGCCTATAGACTAGAAGAAACACAGGCTACGCGACCTCAGAGACATACCTATAGACCAGACGAAGCACAGGCTAGCAGGCCTCAGAGACATACCTATACACCAGACGAAATACAGGCCAGAGACCTCAGAGACATGCCTATAGACCAGACGAAACACAGGCTACAGACCTCAGAGACATGCCTATAGACCAGACGAAGCACAGGCTAGGAGACCTCAGAGACATACCTATAGACCAGACGAAACACAGCCTGGGCAACCTCAGAGACATGCCTATAGACCAGACGAAGCACAGGCTAGGAGACCTCAGAGACATACCTATAGACCAGACGAAACACAGCCTGGGCAACCTCAGAGACATACCTATAGACCAGACGAAGCACAGGCTAGGGGACCTCAGAGACATACCTATAGACCAGACGAAGCACAGGCTAGGAGAACTCAGAGACATACCTATAGACCAGAGGAAACACAGGCTAGGAGACCTCAGAGACATGCCTAAAGACCAGACGAAACACAGGCTAGGAGACCTCAGAGACATACCTATAGACCAGACGAAACACAGGCTACAGACCTCAGAGACATACCTATAGACCAGACGAAACACAGGCTAGGAGACCTCAGAGACATACCTATAGACCAGACGAAGCACAGGCTAGGAGACCTCAGAGACATACCTATAGACCAGACGAAACACAGGCTAGGACACCTCAGAGACATGCCTATAGACCAGAAGAAACACAGGCTAGGAGACCTCAGAGACATGCCTATAGACCAGACGAAGCACAGGCTAGGAGACTCAGAGACATACCTATAGACCAGACAGAGCACAGGCTAGGAGACCTCAGAGACATACCTATAGACCAGACGAAACACAGGCTAGGAGACCTCAGAGACATACCTATAGACCAGACAGAGCACAGGCTAGGAGACCTCAGAGACATACCTATAGACCAGAAGAAACACAGGCTAGGAGACCTCAGAGACATGCCTATAGACCAGACGAAACACAGCCTGGGCAACCTCAGAGACATACCTATAGACCAGACGAAGCACAGGCTAGGAGACCTCAGAGAAAAACCTATAGACCAGACGAAGCACAGGCTAGGAGACCTCAGAGACATACCTATAGACCAGACGAAGCACAGGCTAGGAGACCTCAGAGAAAAACCTATAGACCAGACGAAACACAGCCTGGGCAACCTCAGAGACATACCTATAGACCAGACGGAGCACAGGCTAGGAGACCTCAGAGACATGCCTATAGACCAGACGAAACACAGCCTGGGCAACCTCAGAGACATACCTATAGACCAGACGGAGCACAGGCTAGGAGACCTCAGAGACATACCTATAGACCAGACGAAACACAGCCTGGGCAACCTCAGAGACATACCTATAGACCAGATGAAGCACAGGCTAGGAGACCTCAGAGACATGCCTATAGACCAGACGAAGCACAGGCTAGGAGACCTCAGAGACATACCTATAGACCAGACGAAGCACAGGCTAGGAGACCTCAGAGACATACCTATAGACCAGACGAAGCACAGGCTAGGAGACCTCAGAGACATACCTATAGACCAGACGAAGCACAGGCTAGGAGACCTCAGAGACATACCTATAGACCAGACGAAGCACAGCCTGGGGGCCTCAGAGACATACCTATAGACCAGACGAAGCACAGCCTGGGCAACCTCAGAGACATACCTATAGACCAGACGAAGCACAGGCTAGGAGACCTCAGAGACATACCTATAGACCAGACGGAGCACAGGCTAGGAGACCTCAGAGACATACCTATAGACCAGACGGAGCACAGGCTAGGAGACCTCAGAGACATGCCTATAGACCAGACGAAACACAGCCTGGGCAACCTCAGAGACATACCTATAGACCAGACGAAACACAGCCTGGGCAACCTCAGAGACATACCTATAGACCAGATGAAGCACAGGCTAGGAGACCTCAGAGACATGCCTATAGACCAGACGAAGCACAGGCTAGGAGACCTCAGAGACATACCTATAGACCAGACGAAACACAGCCTGGGCAACCTCAGAGACATACCTATAGACCAGATGAAGCACAGGCTAGGAGACCTCAGAGACATACCAGTAGACCAGGTGTGCAGGTGTGTGCAGTGGGTGGAGCAGGTGGAGCTAGGTGGGAGGAGCCAGAAGAGAAAAACAATGGCACATGCCAGTAGACGTGTAGGACTGTGCGTACCCTAGTAAGGGTTAGCGTTGGTTGTAGCAGAGAATAACGAACTACCACCGCTAGAACGGTTCCAGTCCCCCCGGCCTGCTCCACTATTCCACAGCGCTGTCCGAGATTCCCAGTCCAGTAAACACATTTCATTCATTATCCTATTCCATTCATCAGCGCTTTGAGTATACTGCCCCAGCTGCCCCGCGGGGCTGCGAGCTCATTAAGTATTTATAGATCTTTCTCGCGCTTTCCTCCCCAGCTCCTCCGTCTAATTGGCTCCCGCTCTCTTGAATGTCTCCTTAACAACACATGAAGGTTGCAATTCCCAGGTGATGAGAGACAGCGGCGGATTAGCATTTTAGGCCTGTCTCTGTGTGTCTGTGCGAGAGGGGGCGAGGGGGAACTGAGGGATGGGGAAGGCAGAGGGTTCAGGGGATGAACACAGGTGCATTACCTGACCAGAATCACAAACCATTCAAACCATGCCTCTAACAATGTTAGAGGTTTGAATGGGGTTGACAATGAATGGAAGTCTATGGGAGAAACGGGGGATGAATAAATGACAGGAGGAGTGCGGGTCAGCGTGGCTGTGGGTTAGAGTTTGGGGATCTGCCCTGGGTGGGTACATGCAGTTTTGTGGCTGTAGGTTAAAGCAGACAGTAGCGGGTGAGAATGAATGAGTCTATAGGAGAGACAAGTGATGGGGAAAAAAGAAGAAGAAGAAAAGAGAAAAAGAGGAAGAGGAAGGAGAAAAAGTGGAAGAAAGGTAATATAAGAAGAAGGAAGAAGGAGAAAAAGAAGGAGAAAATGAAGAAGAAGAAAGGAGAATGAAGAAAAAGAAGGAAGAGGAAGAGGATGAAGAAGAGGGAATGAAGAAGAATAACGAAGAAGAAGGAGGAAGAGGATGAAGAAGAGGGGGAATGAAGGAGGAGGAAGAAGAAGAGGGGGAATGAAGAAAGAGAAAGTAGAGGATGAAGAAGAGGGGGAACGAAGAAGAATAGGAAGGAGGAGGAAGAGGAAGAAGAAGGGGGAAGGAGGAAGAAGGAGGAGGAAGAGGAAGAAGAAGGGGGGAAGGAGGAAGAAGGAGGTGGAAGTGGAAGAAGAAGAGGGGGAATGAAGAAGGAGGAGGAGGAAGAGGAAGAAGAAGAGGGGGAATGAAGAAGAAGAAGGAGGAAGAAGAAGAGGGGGAATGAGGAAGAAGGAGGAGGAAGAGGAAGAAGAAGAGGGGGAATGAAGAAGAAAAAGAAGGAGGAGGAGGAAGAGGATGAAAAAGAGGGGGAATGAAGAAGAAAAAGAAGGAGGAGGAGGAAGAGGATGAACAAGAGGGGAATGAAGAAGAAAAAGAAGGAGGAGGAGGAAGAGGATGAACAAGAGGGGGAATGAAGAAGAAGAAGAAGAAGAAGGGGAGACAAAGAAGAAGAGGGGGAATGAAGTAAAAGGAGGAAGAGGTAGAAGAAGGAGGGGAATGAAGAAGAAGAAGGAGGAGGAAGAGGGGGGATGAAGAAGAAGGAGGAAGAGGAAGAAGAAGAGGGGGAATGAAGAAGGAGGAGGAAGAGGAGGAAGAAGGGGAATGAATAAGAAGGAGGAAGAAGAAGGAGGAAGAGGAAGAAGAAGAGGGGGAATGAAGAAGGAGGAGGAGGAAGAGGAAGAGGCGGGATGAAGAAGGAGGAGGAAGAGGAGGAAGAAGGGGGGAATGAAGAAGAAGGAGGAGGAAGAGGAAGAAGAAGAGGTGAGAATGAGGAAGGAGGAGGAGGAGGAAGAAGAAGAGGGGGGATGAATAAAAATGAGGAAGAGGAAGAAGAAGAGGGAGAATGAAGAAGGAGGAGGAAGAAGAAGAGGGGGAATGAAGAAGAAGGAGGAGGAAGAAGAAGGAGAAGAGGGCAGAATGAAGAAGGAGGAGGAAGAGGAAGAAGAAGAGGGAGAATGAAGAAGGAGGAGGAGGAAGAGGAAGGAGAAGAGGGCAGAATGAAGAAGGAGGAGGAAGAGGAAGAAGAAGAGGGAGAATGAAGAAGGAGGAGGAAGAGGAAGAAGAAGAGGGCAGAATGAAGAAGGAGGAGGAAGAGGAAGAAGAAGAGGGAGAATGAAGAAGGAGGAGGAAGAGGAAGAAGAAGAGGGAGAATGAAGAAGGAGGAGGAAGAGGAAGAAGAAGAGGGGGAATGAAGAAGAAGGAGGAAGAGGAAGAAGAAGGAGGAAGAGGAAGAAGAAGAGGGGGAATGAAGAAGAAGGAGGAGGAAGAAGAAGAAGAGGGGGAAAGAAGAAGAAGGAGGAGGAAGAGGAAGAAGAAGAGGGAGAATGAAGAAGGAGGAGGAAGAGGATGAAGAAGAGGGGGAATGAAGAAGAAGGAGGAGGAAGTCCAGTGGAGCATTAATGAATCCACAGGTGAACAGTGAGGAGGGCGTAGGCCAGCGGAGGGCCGTGGTGAGTGCCATGCCTGCCCCGCCCCTGACAGGCCCAGCTAGCCGAGGGGGAGCCCAGCTGGAGTCTGGCGAGAGAGTGACGGTGTGCATCCGTCTACCATCGGCGAAGGTGCCTGGGAGGCTTCTCCGCTCAGCTGCAGGTAGTCGTCTTACATCACGGCCAGATGGCAGCCGTCACCACAACGCAGCTGGGGAGCCACTAGAGGGGAAGGCACTTCAGGTGCACCCCTGCGTGACCGCCCCCTGTGTCTGGTGGTGGGATTGCGCCGATAGGGATACGTTTTCTCCGAGATGGTTAATGAGCATCAGGGTGGAGGGATACATGCAGGGTGTTATTAGGCAAACTAGGCCTGAAATAATCATAACTGGTTTAGATGCACCTCTGCACTGATCATCAGTAGATCAGCTACACCCAGAAGGAGGTGTGGGAGTGCGGGTGTGTTGGGAAGGAAGATAAAGGTGACCAGGATCAATAACTGGTGATAAATTTAGACTGATATGATCAATATTTATTGAGCTACACATACAGAAGTCTGTCTCTCAGTATGGCGTCGGGCCGCCGTGTTCGCTAACCCAACACGCCAGACGTCTCGGTATGGAGCTGTAGAGGTTCCTGATGGAGTCCTGTGATAATCCATCCCATGCAGCTTGAACATGGACCCATAGGTCATTAAAAGCTCATGGACCATAAGCTTTTAATGACTAGCAGGACTTGTGGTGGGACGTCCTACGTCAAAGGAAATTGGCAAGATGGCGGATGTAGTGCATGTGCCGAATGCGCCGACAGCTGTACCGGGTCCAATCTAGCGTATATGAAGTAGACCGTAGATAGATGCCGGATTGTGTCTCTGGGAATTTTCAACTATTCATCCAGAAGAGCATCTCCCTCTCCCTTCTCCCCTCTCTCTTCCTCTCCTCTCTCTCCCCTCTCTCTCTCTCCACTCTCTCCTCTCTATCCCTTCTCCCCTCTCTCTTCCTCTCCTCTCTCTCCCCTCTCTCTCTCTCCACTCTCTCCTCTCTCTCCCTTCTCTCCCCTCTCTCTCTCTCCCTCTCCCTCTCCCTTCTCCCCTCTCTCTTCCTCTCCACTCTCTCCCCTCTCTCTCCTCTCTCTCTCCCTCTCCCTCTCCCTCTCCCTTCTCCCCTCTCTCTTCCTCTCCTCTCTCTCCCCTCTCTCTCTCTCCACTCTCTCCTCTCTCTCCCTTCTCTCCCCTCTCTCTCTCTCCCTCTCCCTCTCCCTTCTCCCCTCTCTCTTCCTCTCCACTCTCTCCCCTCTCTCTCCTCTCTCTCTCTCCCTCTCCCTCTCCCTTCTCCCCTCTCTCTTCCTCTCCTCTCTCTCCCCTCTCTCTCTCCCTTCTCCCCTCTCTCTCCTCTCTCTCTCCCTCTCCCTCTCCCTTCTCCCCTCTCTCTCCTCTCTCTCTCCCTCTCCCTCTCCCTTCTCCCCTCTCTCTTTCTCCCCTCTCTCTCCCCTCTCTCTTCCTCTCCTCTCTCTCCTCTCTTTCTCTCCCTCTCCCCCTCCCTTCTCCCCTCTCTCTTCCTCCCCTCTCTCTCCCCTCTCTCCTCTCTCTCTCCCCTCTTTCTCCCCTCTCTCCTCTCTCTCCCCTCTCTCCTCTCTCTCTCCCTCTCCCCTCTCTCTCTCCATTCTCTCTTCTCTCTCCCCTCTCTTGTCCCTCTCCCTTCCTCCCCTCTCTCTCTCTTCTCTCTCTCCCACTCACTCTCCCAACTCCCCTCTCTCTTCCTCTCCTCTCTCTCCCCTCTCTCTCCTCTCTCTCTCTCCCTCTCCCTTCTCCCCTCTCTCTTCCTCTCCTCTCTCTCCCCTCTCTCTCCTCTCTCTCTCCCTCTCCCTCTCCCTTCTCCCCTCTCTCTCCTCTCCCTCTCCCTCTTCCTTCTCCCCTCTCTCTCCTCTCTCTCTCCCTCTCCCTCTCCCTTCTCCCCTCTCTCTCCTCTCTTTCTCTCCCTCTCCCCCTCCCTTCTCCCCTCTCTCCTCTCTTTCTCACCCTCTCCCCCTCCCTTCTCCCCTCTCTCTTCCTCCCCTCTCTCTCCCCTCTCTCCTCTCTCTCTCCCCTCTTTCTCCCCTCTCTCCTCTCTCTCTCCCCTCTCTCCTCTCTCTCTTCCTCTCCCCTCTCTCTCTCCATTCTCTCTTCTCTCTCCCCTCTCTTCTCCCTCTCCCTCTCCCTTCCTCCCCTCTCTCTCTCTTCTCTCTCTCCCTCTCCCTCTCCCTTCTCCCCTCTCTCTTCCTCTCCTCTCTCTCCTCTCTCTCTCTCTCCCTCTCCCTCTCCCTTCTCCACTCTCTCTTTCTCCACTCTCTCCCCCTTCTCTCTTTCTCCCCTCCCTCTCCTCTCTCTCTCCCTCTCTCTTTCTCCACTCTCTCTCCCCTCTCTCTCCCCTTTTCTTCTTCATTTTGAGTCTTGGTTCTCTGTGTGGTTCTTCTTCATTTTGAGTCTTGGTTCTCTGTGTGGTTCTTCCTCGTTTTGAGTCTTGGTTCTCTGTGTGGTTCTTCTTCATTTTGAGTCTTGGTTCTCTGTGTGGTTCTTCCTCGTTTTGAGTCTTGGTTCTCTGTGTGGTTCTTCCTCGTTCTGAGTCCTGGTTCTTTGTGTGGTTCTTCCTCGTTCTGAGTCTTGGTTCTCTGTGTGGTTCTTCCTCGTTCTGAGTCTTGGTTCTCTGTGTGGTTCTTCCTCGTTCTGAGTCCTGGTTCTTTGTGTGGTTCTTCCTCGTTTTGAGTCTTGGTTCTCTGTGTGGTTCTTCTTCATTTTGAGTCTTGGTTCTCTGTGTGGTTCTTCCTCGTTCTGAGTCTTGGTTCTCTGTGTGGTTCTTCCTCGTTTTGAGTCTTGGTTCTCTGTGTGGTTCTTCCTCATTTTGAGTCTTGGTTCTCTGTGTGGTTCTTCCTCGTTCTGAGTCTTGGTTCTCGGTGTGGTTCTTCCTCGTTTTGAGTCTAACTTCCCTTCCATGGTTCCTCCCGAGCCCTGTTTCTTGTAAGCGACTCCTGCTCTTTTTGAGTCTTGGTTCCTCGATGCGGTTTCATCGTGCTC
>JAMWET010005495.1:0-71213 GCA_024036415.1 Prochilodus magdalenae
GCCGCGAAGTCAACTATGCTTGCTCTGTCGATCTAGCAAATGAACAATAAACATGTATTTTCTGTGATGCAGATCCATCGCACCCTCAGAGGAAGAGGAGTATTACCCCACCTCCCCTATGTAAGTTACACTGCATTCATTTTTATTTATTTTGGATTTGAGATTAAATTATATGCAGTACAGATAGATAAATTATACCTGTCAAATGTTTATTATAGACTTATTATAAATGTCATTACATTTGCTCCTCAATATAAGATCTATAGACGTGGGAGAGACAGTATACCTGTGTGTGGTAGTCAGAATGTTTGTTTTCGTTAGGATTATGGGGGGGCTATTCGCATCGACTTCTGTCATTAAAAACTTCACCCGAACTTACTCAGAAAAATTTAATTATTTATGTCATGGGGACCAGCTTAAGGAAAATACATTAACAAAATGTCCCCACAACATGGGTATATCCCCACAATGTGGCATAAACCTGGAAAACACACACAGTGCTTGTGGATTTTCGGATTTCTGTTCTGCACAATGTTAATTTTTTTTTTTAAAGAATGTGTTAAAATTGTTTTTAAGAGGCTGAAACCTGAAAAGAGTTGAACTTAAAGCATGAATGAATTACTGTGTTGACCAAAATATAATACAAATGCATTGCATAAAAACATTTGTAAATGATTATGCTTTACTAAAACATCAAGGTGGGATGGTAGAGTAGGAGGTAAAGTGAAAAGTTCAGGAAAGAAGTGAAAGGACGGGGAAGGAAGTGAAGGTAAGCATTAACACCAGTGAGGTGTTTCACAGCAGTGAAGAGATCTTATAGGGCCCTGGGGCTTAAGGCAATAACATTGTTGTTTTTCTCCTTTGTTGGTTGTTTTTGTCTGAGATGTGAATGTTGATTGTGAGTAAAAGCTGATTTTAAAAGTTAAATTGGTATTTGGGAATAAATAAAGAACCGGTTCAAAATCATAGGACTGCACAATATGGTAATCACTGGTAGACGGAGTCGCTTACCACCTAAGCCTGAGAAAATGAAAAGCATAGCGAAATATGGATCGTAACTTAGAGCAAGCACAAGATTAAGCAGGAAAGAGGAACAATGCATTTGATGTAAATTCAAGTTTTGATTAAATAGGTGTTTTGTGCTTTCTTTCTGTATCAAAAATACATTATACAGTATATAACACAACATTAGAAAAAAAAGGGGGGGGGGGACAAATAAACTGTGGATGTGCAGTGTATGTTCTCCTTTCTCGCTTGCAGTGTGTCTGAACTGAGGGAATGTTCTGTGCCTGCTGGGGAAAGAACGGTTCCCAGAGGAATCAGCAGGGTGGGAAAAACGTTCAATTCCTGGGCGGAGCGCATTTCACAGGGATGATAACTGGAAAGCCTCCTCCCTCTTGTCAGCACAGTTTTTTTGGGCAACATGAAGAGAAGCCCAGTATGGGATAAGCTTGTTGGACAGAGCGAGCTATACTATAACATCACCCATCATCATCAACATCCTCACCTGTTTGATCCCGGGACTCTCAACTGGATCAGCTCAGGCTGCAGGTACTAGAGGCATGTCCCTGCTGTGTGCTTTCCTGGACCTACATGTTCTAGTTTCTGGTTCTACAAGTCCAGATGAACTTTAATGAGGGAGGGAAAGGAGGCAGACTGCACACAGCTCTTCTCCTCTCTGTCTGAGGAGCCTCATAAACACACCCTGATAACTCACAACCACACCACGCTGCAGTCCGGTCTCAAGAGCAGATTCCTAGTTCAGGAGAAACATCTCAAGCAGATCATCACAGAGTGCAGAAACAGGCACTTTGAGTTCAGCACTGAACCCAGCCGCTCTGCTCTCATAGAGGTCATGGAGAACATGGTTAAAGAGAATGGAGGTCACCATGAGAGGAGGGGATTCCTCAGTGCTCCACCTGCAGCAGGACAACAGGGACAGGCAACAGCACACGAGAAGAGTGTAGGAACAGGCAAGGAGAAAAAAAACACTCGACAAAAAAACAGTAAGTTTTGTACATTAAAATTAGAAATTCTTGTTCATTTTTGGTTCTATATGAGAAGCAAAACAAAGATATTAGAATTTTACATTTTATCACTGTCTTTAATATTTAGAATGTCTTTCTTATCATTTTGTCCATCATATTATAGTGTCAAATTTAGGAAAGGGATGGAGCAGTTCGATTCAGGGATTGATTCGTGGCAGTAAAGGATCTGACGGTGAGTAATATTCAGTTCTGGTTTAGATGAAATGCTGCTCAGACCTATAAACCAGCACTGCTCTGTATTTACACACAACACAGTTCACACTTTCTAATCTGTCTGAGTTTTCTATAGGATAGGACTCTTCATTAACTCCCCAACACCAACTCATTCTACCACACACTTCATACACTCCCCAACATCAACTCATTCTACTCCACACACTTCATACACTCCTCAACATCAACTCATTCTACCACCACACTTCATACACTCCTCAACACCAACTCATTCTACCACACACTTCATACACTCCTCAACACCAACTCATTCTACCACACACTTCATACACTCCTAAACATCAACTCATTCTACCACACAATTCATACACTCCTCAACATCAACTCATTCTACCACACACTTCATACACTCCTCAACACCAACTCATTCTACCACACACTTCATACACTCCTAAACATCAACTCATTCTACCACACAATTCATACACTCCTCAACACCAACTCATTCTACCACACACTTCATACACTCCTCAACACCAACTCATTCTACCACACACTTCATACACTCCTAAACATCAACTCATTCTACCACACAATTCATACACTCCTCAACATCAACTCATTCTACCAGACACTTCATACACTCCCCAACATCAACTCATTCTACCACCACACTTCATACACTCCTCAACATCAACTCGTTATACCACACACGTCATATACTCCTTAACGTCAACTCATTCTACCACACAATTCATACACTCCTCAACACCAACTCATTCTACCAACACACTTCACACACTCCTCAACACCAAATCATTCTACCACACACTTCATACACTCCTCAACATCAACTCATTCTACCACACACTTCATACACTCCTCAACATCAACTCATTCTACCACACATTTCATACGCTCCTCAACACCAACTCATTCTACCCCACACTTCATACACTCCTCAACATCAACTCTTTCTACCACACATTTCATATGATCCTCAACACCAACTCATTCTACTCCACACTTCATACACTCCTCAACATCAACTCATTCTACCACACACTTCATACGCTCTGCAACACCAAGTCATTCTACCCCACACTTCATACACTCCCCAACATCAACTCTTTCTACCACCACACTTCATACACTCCCCAACTTCAGCTCATCATACCACACATTTCATAAACTCCTCAACACCAATTTATTATACCACACACTTCATACACTCCTCAACAACTCATTATACCACACACTTCATACAGTCCCCAACACCAACTCATTCTACCACACAATTCATACGCTCCTAAACATCAACTCATTCTACAGCCATACTTCATACACTCCCCAACATCAACTCATTCAACCACACGCGTCATACGCTCCTTAACATAAACTCATTCTACCACACACTTCATATGCTCCTCAACATCAACTCATTCTACTCCACACACTTCATACACTCCTCAACATCAACTCATTCTACACCCATACTTCATACACTCCTCAACACCAACTCATTCTACTCCACACACTTCAAACGCTCCCCAACAGCAACTCATTCTACCACTACACTTCATACACTCCCCAACACCAACTCATTCTACCACACACTTCATACGCTCCTCAACATCAACTCATCCTACTCCACACACTTCATACGCTCCCCAACATCAACTCATTCTACCACTACACTTCATACACTCCCCAACATCAACTCATTCTACCACACACTTCATACACTCCTCAACATCAACTCATTCTACTCCACACACTTCATACGCTCCCCAACATCAACTCATTCTACCACTACACTTCATACACTCCCCAACACCAACTCATTCTACCACACACTTCATACGCTCCTCAACATCAACTCATTCTACTACACACACTTCATACACTCCCCAACATCAACTCATTCTACCACCACACTTCATACACTCCTCAACACCAACTCATTCTACCCCAAACTTCATAAACTCCCCAACACCAACTCATTCTACCACATACTTCATACACTGCCCAACACCAACTCATTCTAATGCCATACTTCATACACTGCCCAACACCAACTCATTCTACCACACACTTCATACACTCCTCAACATCAACTCATTCTACCACCACACTTCATAAACTCCCCAACATCAACTCATTCTACCACACACTTCATACACTCCTCAACATCAACTCATTCTACTCCACACACTTCATACGCTCCCCAACATCAACTCATTCTACCACACACTTCATACACTGGCCAACACCAACTCATTCTACTGCCATACTTCATCCACTCCTTAACATCAACTCATTCTACCACCACACTTCATACACTCCCCAACATCAACTCATTCTACCACACACTTCATACACTCCTCAACATCAACTCATTCTACTCCACACACTTCATACGCTCCCCAACATCAACTCATTCTACCACTACACTTCATACACTCCCCAACACCAACTCATTCTACCACACACTTCCACACTCCCCAACATCAACTCATTCTACCACACACTTCATACACTGCCCAACACCAACTCATTCTACTGCCATACTTCATCCACTCCACAACAGCAACTCATTCTACTCCACACACTTCAAACGCTCCCCAACAGCAACTCATTCTACCACTACACTTCATACACTCGCCAACACCAACTCATTCTACCACACACTTTATACGCCCCTCAACATCAACTCATTCTACTCCACACACTTCATACACTCCTCAACATCAACTCATTCTACCACCACACTTCATACACTCCTCAACACCAACTCATTCTACTCCAAACTTCATACGCTCCCCAACATCAACTCATTCTACCACTACACTTCATACACTCCCCAACATCAACTCATTCTACCACACACTTCATACACTCCTCAACATCAACTCATTCTACTCCACACACTTCATACGCTCCCCAACATCAACTCATTCTACCACTACACTTCATACACTCCCCAACACCAACTCATTCTACCACACACTTCATACGCTCCTCAACATCAACTCATTCTACTACACACACTTCATACACTCCCCAACATCAACTCATTCTACCACCACACTTCATACACTCCTCAACACCAACTCATTCTACCCCAAACTTCATAAACTCCCCAACACCAACTCATTCTACCACATACTTCATACACTGCCCAACACCAACTCATTCTAATGCCATACTTCATACACTGCCCAACACCAACTCATTCTACCACACACTTCATACACTCCTCAACATCAACTCATTCTACCACCACACTTCATAAACTCCCCAACATCAACTCATTCTACCACACACTTCATACACTCCTCAACATCAACTCATTCTACTCCACACACTTCATACGCTCCCCAACATCAACTCATTCTACCACACACTTCATACACTGGCCAACACCAACTCATTCTACTGCCATACTTCATCCACTCCTTAACATCAACTCATTCTACCACCACACTTCATAAACTCCCCAACATCAACTCATTCTACCACACACTTCATACACTCCTCAACATCAACTCATTCTACTCCACACACTTCATACGCTCCCCAACATCAACTCATTCTACCACTACACTTCATACACTCCCCAACACCAACTCATTCTACCACACACTTCCACACTCCCCAACATCAACTCATTCTACCACACACTTCATACACTGCCCAACACCAACTCATTCTACTGCCATACTTCATCCACTCCACAACAGCAACTCATTCTACTCCACACACTTCAAACGCTCCCCAACAGCAACTCATTCTACCACTACACTTCATACACTCGCCAACACCAACTCATTCTACCACACACTTTATACGCCCCTCAACATCAACTCATTCTACTCCACACACTTCATACACTCCTCAACATCAACTCATTCTACCACCACACTTCATACACTCCTCAACACCAACTCATTCTACTCCAAACTTCATAAACTCCCCAACACCAACTCATTCTACCACATACTTCATACACTGCCCAACACCAACTCATTCTAATGCCATACTTCATCCACTCCCCAAGAGAAACTCATTCTACCACACACTTCATACACTCCTCAACATCAACTCATTCTACCACCACACTTCATAAACTCCCCAACACCAACTCATTCTACCACCACACTTCATACACTCCTCAACATCAATTCATTCTACCGCCATACTTCATACACTCACGAACACCAACTCATTCTACCACACACTTCATACACTCCTCAAAACCAACTCATTCTACCACACACTTCATACGCTCCCCAACATCAACTCATTATACCACACACTTCGTACACTCCTCAAAACCAACTCATTCTACCACACACTTCATACACTCCTCAACACCAACTCATTCTACCACACACTTCCACACTCCCCAACATCAACTCATTCTACCACACACTTCATACACTGGCCAACACCAACTCATTCTACTGCCATACTTCATCCACTCCACAACAGCAACTCATTCTACCACACACTTCATACGCTCCTCAACATCAACTCATTCTACTCCACACACTTCATACGCTCCCCAACATCAACTCATTCTACCACTACACTTCATACACTCCCCAACACCAACTCATTCTACCACACACTTCATACGCTCCTCAACATCAACTCATTCTACCACACCCTTCATACGCTCCTCAACACCAACTCATTCTACCACCACACTTCATACGCTCCTCAACACCAACTCATTCTACCACCACACTTCATACGCTCCTCAACCCCAACTCATTCTACCACACACTTCATACGCTCCTCAACATCAACTCATTCTACCACCACACTTCATACACTCCTGAACACCAACTCATTCTACCCCAAACTTCATAAACTCCCCAACACCAACTCATTCTACCACACACTTCATACACTCCTCAACATCAACTCATTCTACCACCACACTTCATAAACTCCCCAACACCAACTCATTCAACCACCACACTTCATACACTCCTCAACATCAATTCATTCTACCGCCATACTTCATACACTCACGAACACCAACTCATTCTACCACACACTTCATACACTCCTCAACACCAACTCATTCTACCACACACTTCATACGCTCCTCAACATCAACTCATTCTACCACCACACTTCATAAACTCCCCAACACCAACTCATTCTACCACCACACTTCATACACTCCTCAACACCAACTCATTCTACCACACACTTCATACGCTCCCCAACATCAACTCATTATACCACACACTTCGTACACTCCTCAAAACCAACTCATTCTACCACACACTTCGTACACTCCTCAACACCAACTCATTATACCACACACTTCCACACTCCCCAACATCAACTCATTCTACCACACACTTCATACACTGCCCAACACCAACTCATTCTACTGCCATACTTCATCCACTCCCCAACAGCAACTCATTCTACAACACACTTCATACACTCCTCAATATCAACTCATTCTACCACCACACTTCATACACTCCTCAACATCAACTCATTCTACTCCCATACTTCATGCACTCCCCAACACCAACTCGTTCTACCACACACTTCATACACTCCCCAACAGCAACTCATTCTACCACACACTTCATACACTCCTCAACATCAACTCATTCTACCACACACTTCACACACTCCCCAACATCAACTCATTCTACCACACACTTCATACACTCCTCAACATCAACTCATTCTACCACACACTTCATACACTCCCCAACATCAATTCATTCTACCACACACTTTATACACTCGCCAACATCAACTCAATCTACCACACACTTCATACACTCCTCAACATCAACTCATTCTACCACACACTTTATACACTCCCCAACATCAACTCAATCTACCACACACTTTATACACTCCCCAACATCAACTCAATCTACCACACACTTCATACACTCCTCAACTTCAACTTATTCTACCACACACTTCATACACTCCCTAACATCAACTCATTCTACTCCACACTCTTCATACGCTCCTCAACATCAACTCATTCAACCACACACTTCATACTCTCCTCAACACCAAGTCATTCTACCACACACTTCATACACTCCTCAACACCAACTCATTCTACCACACACTTCATACGCTCCCCAACATCAACTCATTATACCACACACTTCGTACACTCCTCAACACCAACTCATTCTACCACACACTTCGTACACTCCTCAACATCAACTCATTCTACAGCCATACTTCATACACTCCTCAACACCAACTCATTCTACTCCACACACTTCAAACGCTCCCCAACTTCAACTCATTCTACCACCACACTTCATACACTCCCCAACATCAACTCGTTCTACCACACACTTCATACGCTGCCCAACACCAACTCATTCTACTGCCATTCTTCATACACTCCTCAACATCAACTCATTCTACCACCACACTACATACGCTCACGAAGAGCAACTCATTCTACTCCACACACTTCATACGCTCCCCAACATCAACTCATTCTACCACACACTTCAAACAGTCCCCAACATCAACTCATTCTACCACACACTTCATACACTCCTCAACACCAACTCATTCTACCACCACACTTTATACGCTCCTCAACACCAACTCATTCTACCACACACTTCATACACTCCTCAACATCAACTCATTCTACTCCACACACTTCATACGCTCCTGAACATCAACTAATTTTACCACACACTTCATACACTCCTCAATATCAACTCATTCTACCACACACTTCATACACTCCCCAACATCAATTCATTCTAACACACACTTCATACACTCAGCAACACCAACTCATTCTACCACACACTTCATACACTCCTCAACATCAACTCATTCTACTCCGCACACTTCATACGCTCCTCAACATCAACTCATTCTACGACACACTTCATACGCTCCCTAACACCAACTCATACTACCACCACACTTCACACACTCCTCAACATAAACTCATTCTACCACACACTTCATACTCTCCCCAACATCAACTCTTTCTAGCAATCACTTCATACGCTCCTTAACATCAACTCATTCTACCACACACTTCATACACTCACCAACACCAACTCATTCTACCACACACTTCATACACTCCTCAACACCAACTCATTCTACCACACACTTCATACGCTCCTCAACATCAACTCATTCTACCACTACACTTCACATGCTCCTAAACATCAACTCATTCTACCACCACACTTCATACACTCCCCAATATCAATTCATTCTAACACCACATTCCATACACTCCCCACCATCAACTCATTCAACCACACACTTCATACACTTACCAACACTCCCCAACATCAACTCACCACACACTTCATATACTCCCCAACATCAACTCATTCTACCACCACACTTCATACACTCTCCAACTTCAACTCATTTTGCCACACACTTTTTACACTCCCCAACATCAACTCATTCTACCACCACACTTCATACACTCCCCAACATCAACTCATTCTACCACACACTTCATACGCTCCTCAACATCAACTCATTCTACCATACACTTCATACACTCCCCAACACCAACTCATTCTACCAACACACTTCATACAGTCCCCAACACCAAATCATTGTACCACCACACTTCATACACTCCCCAACATCAACTCATTCTACCACCACACTTCATACACTCCCCAACACCAACTCATTGTACCACCACACTTCATACACTCCCCAACACCAACTCATTGTACCACCATACTTCACACACTCCCCAAAATTAACTCATTCTACCACACACTTCATACACTCCCTAACACCCACGCATCATACCACCAAACTTCATACACTCCTCAACATCAACTCATTCTACCAAACACTTCATACACTCCCCAACTTCAACTCATTCTATCACACACTTCATACACTCCCCAACATTAACTCATTCTACCACACACTTCATACACTCCCCAACATCAACTCATTCTACCACACACTTTATACACTCCCCAACATCATCTCATTCTACCACACACTTTATGTAAATTTACTATATAATGTTATGTCAGTGTTGTAAATTTTAAGAGCTTTGTTGTGTTGAAGTAGTCCTGATACAATAATCCATTTTTTACTTCCTTTTTTAGGGTCTGAACTGAGGATCATCCTGCTGGGGAAGAACAGCTCAGAGATCAGCAGATTTGGAAACTTCATCCTGGGCAGAGAGGCGTTTGATACTGAAGCTCCTCCTCCTTCACTAGAGCAGCACAGTGAGAGAGCCAGAGGAAAGTCGTTGGGAAAACATATCACCCTCATCAACACACCGTGCCTGGTTGATTTTCAGCTCTCTCTTGAAGAGCTAGATAAGAAAGTGAAAGAGAGTGTGTATCTGTGTGCTCCTGGACCTCATGTGTTTTTACTGGTCCTGCAGTCAGAGAATTTCGGAAAGGAGGACCTGAACAGAATAAGGAGGGTGCTGAACACTTACAGCCCACTCTCTATGAAATACTCAGTAGTGTTACCTATGGGTGAAGCCCATCATTTCACTGAATCTCTGCGCTTATTAATTAAAGAATGTGGAGATAGATACCTGAGTTTCATGGAAATATCAAATTTAAAAAAATTTCAGCTGTTTGAAAAAATGTATGCTATTATGATGCAAACTAGAGCAGAACATCTGACTTGTGACATCAAAGGAGAACTTCCAGAGGAATTAATGGCAGAGAAGCACTCAGGACCATCTGGAAGAGACCAAGCCTGTTTCACAGGAACAGCAAAAACAGATGGTAAAGGCGGAGTAATGGCCAATGAGAAGGAAAATGCTAAAGAAAAAGGTGAAACATTTTACAGTTTAAAAGCTTGAATGAAAGGATGGTAAATCTGTATCTGTGAATCCTTTCTTTTACAGTCTCCAAAGTTTCAGATATCCACCATGTAAGTATGATGTACAAAATATTGTTAATTTTTAGGGGAACACAATGGTAAGGTTAAAGACACTTAGAGGGTGTGGATCTGTACCTCAGACAACACTGAAAGTAAATATTAGTAGTAAAAAGAACTTCCACGAATGTTTTTTCTGTTTTTATTACCCTATGAACTACCACACACCTGACTATTTTTCAGATTCACTTTCCATTTCTAAACATGTGGCATTATAGTGAAGTTAAGTGTGCAAAAAATAACAAGTGTTAGCTAAAAAATCATTATAATTGAGTTACAGGTAATTGAATCAACCCAGTTAGGAGAACTTCTTATAAACAATTAAAATTCAAGTGAAGACATTTATTTACATAGAGCTTTTTATAACAGATGTGGTCACAAAGCAGCCTTACAGAGAACCTGGGTTCAAGCCCCCACTGAAACCAAAGCCAACAGTGGAAAGGAAAAACACCCTCAAGGAAGAGGAAGAAAGCTCGAGAGGAACCAAGACTCAAACCGGGAATCCGTTCTCTTCAGGTCCACCCCAGATAGCAACAAACACAAAACAAAAGGGTCAGTGTTTAAATGTGCTGCTTCATAAAGGCTGAAGCACCTATCTACATGATTTGAACTAGATTAATCTAACAAGACAGCCCACAAGAAATAGTGTTAGTAGAGTTGCATTAGGGAGTCTAACAAATTAGTAAAGTAAGTTATGTTTTTTTATAATTTTCATAATTTTGCTATACCCTGTTCTGTTTAAAGCTTAGAACAGGTTATGTATTTAAAGTAATTACACAGCACTTTCAGTTTTCCGGTGTAATATTGCTAGACTGCTTTGGAATTTGTAAGCTTTGGAATTTGTAAGTCTTTTGTGGTTAATACCTAAAATGTATAGAGGACTCTAAAGTAAAATGTTACACTGTAACTCAAATTTCTCACTGTGTTATACAGGCTGTACCATGTGTGAGATCCCATTTTTATTATGTGCCCTTAACTATCCAGTGTCTGAACTGAGGATCATCCTGCTGGGGAAGAAGAGCTACCGGATCAGCAGAGTGGGAAACTTCATTCTGGGCAGAGATGTGTTTGATACTGAAGCTCCTCCTCCTTCAGTAGAGCAGCACAGTGAGAGAGCCAGAGGAACAGTGGAGAGAAGATACATCACCCTCATCAACACTCCTCACCTGTTTGATCCTCACCTCTCAGTGACTCAGCTGAATAAAAGAGTGAAGGAGAGCATGTCTCTGTGTGCTCCTGGACCTCATATCATAGTCCTGATCCTACAGCCAGACGACTTCACTGAGACAGACAGACACAGACTGAATCACATCCTCCGCTCTCTGTCTGAGGACGTCCACAAATACACCCTGACTATAACAACACACATGCTGCAGTCCGGCTCCAGAGCAGATCCGTCTACAGAGACAGTCTCTCAGAAGATCACAAGAGAATACAGCAAAGGGCATTTTGAGTTTAACAGTGGATGCAGTCGTTCTGCTCTTGTGAAGATGATGGAGGATACAGTGGAGGAGAATGGAGGGAGTCACCTTCAGTGGGAGGAATATGAGGAGGAACAACCAGAAAGAGAGCTGCACCAGCCTGAACAAACACCAACAGATAAAGAGCCTAAACAATTAGTGAGGAAGACCACTCAACTAAAGGAAGGATTAGAAACCCAAGCACAGTGTAAGTGTATTTTAGTGGATTTTAAATTAGACAGTTTTAATTTCACATTATTGTAAGTCACTGGTTGTGAAACTCAGAATTTCAATCAACAGACTTCAGTAATCTTCTTTACTCACATAAATTTTCCATTAAGAGTGGGACAGTTTAGAGGTTCCAGAAATTTACTCTTGGTGGTAAATGTTCAGATGATGAATAATACCCAGGCATTTTCTCAAACCTATAATATTAGCACAGAATCTATATATGGAACATCTACTGAACATGGTAAATAATTTCCCACCTGTTAAACCTTCCTACCTGTTTTACTGTGTAATGGAAGAATCTCCATCTCCGAATGTGATCCACAGAGCCAGTGTGTTTCTCTTTCAGTGTCTGAGAGGCTGAACCTGGTTCTGTGTGGGAGTGATGGAGCAGTGAAGTCCTCCATATCAGATCTCATACTGGGTCAGAGAGAGCCCAGTCCTGGGTCCAGCTCAGTGTGTGTGAGGAGGGAGGGAGCAGTGTGTGGACGTCTGGTCACTCTGGTGGAGATGCCAGCTCTCTACAACACTCAGCTCTCAGAGGAGGAAGTGATGCAGGAGAGTCTCCGCTGTGTCTCTCTCTGTGATCCTGGAGTTCATGCTTTCCTCCTCATCGTTCCTGATGGTCGTTTTACCAATGAAGACCAACGAGAAATGGAGAAAGCCCAAATGATCTTTGGCCACAGTTTTACCAACAACATCATGTTTCTCATCAAGCAGACAGACTCCTCATCAAGAGGACATCAGGAGACAGTCCACTTTAAAGATGCTGTTAAAGATATTACAGAGGAGTATAAAGGCCAGGTGTGTATTTTGGATTCCAGCGAAGGACCAGCGCTTTTACAGCGAGTTGAGCAGATGGTGGCACAAAACAGTGGAAGTTTCTACACAACAGCCATGTACCTGGATGCACAGGTGAAAACACACCTGAAATACAAGACTGAGATTGAAGAACTGAAAAATACAATCAATTTTCTGAGAAAGGAAGCTAAATCTCAAACACAAGGTAAGGCGTTTTTTCTGAGGACATGTTGGTCATATTGATCTGTTTATCATTAAACAGTTAAAATATTAAAGTAAATAAAACCTAGAGGACTCAGTGGAAACATGCAGGCTCCAAGCACCAGTCCTGTCAGTGAGGACTAATGCCCTGGACTGGGGCCTTTTCACAGACAGAAGATAAACAGGGATTGGAGTTCATCGTTGTTCTTTATATGTCAAGGTTATGGATCTGGAATGGCCAGGGACGATATGTTTTCTACAGGTTAACCTTTTGACACTGGCACTTGTGTGCTATAGCGCTTCCTGTGGACCAATCCTAAGACTATTTTGGTTATTATAACTAATCACTGAAGATATAAGTGATGCAATCTCCTGAAAACACTGCTGACACAGGTATTGTAATCATATATGGAGATATGCTTGGTTAAAATGTTGGAAATTGAGTAGTGCCACACCACCCCCTCCCCAGTGGTCAATTATTTTGAAACTTTGCAGAGTAATTAAGACTTATCATTCAAGTTTCATGAGGAAAGTTCAAAGATAAGCCTTTCAAATGCATGCTGAAATGTGATTGGCTGGTGGTAGCTACAGTTTCTAATGATCCTTACAAACCCTCTTATAAGTAAGCTCAAAGACGTTTCCGCTTTATAGGACATAGAGAAACACAGCTACTGAGCTTTTAATGTGCTCCCTATTGATATACATACACAATGAGCTTCCTTCAAAACCTCTAAGACACTTTCGGCCTATCAGTCTTCGTTACAATCAGTGTTCTTTAGACACAGCCATTTTACAGATGTCAACAACGCTCTGTTCCAGAAGGATGAATTGGCATGTGGCTGCCTTGTTGGTTTTTATTTTTTGATAATTATTGAGATTCAGCCATTTTGGATAATTTGGTACTAGTTTTGTGAGAATTGGAGGAAAAATCGAGGACAAGTTTGGAGCAGATTTTCAAGAAGTGTGTTTATTAAGAAATCAACAACAAATGTACTTTGAGCCTGTAGTTTTCATGTTTTACCTCAGCGTGCAGTTCTGTGTTGTCTGCAAACGCTCGTTCTCTCACTCCTGCACAGTCTTGTTTGATCCTAATGTGGTAATTTTCTATATATTAGCAACCAATCGTAAACATGAAAGGGGGATTGAAACCTAAACCTGAAATCTCATTGGCTGGTGTGGATTTCAAACAGGATTTTGTTCAGATGTGTCACGTGGCTTGCTCTAACACTTCTTGTATGCACTTTGAGTGGGAACTTTATAATCTGTATGCTGCAAGAAATGCATCTAAAATCTTTTTAGAAAAGACAATAGCAATTGTCACTTGTAAGAAGATAGAAGAGAAAACAGAATGAATCAGACGATTAAATGCCTTTACACAGTACATTAATAGGATGAGGAAGGTTTGGACACCAATGTCAGAATCAGAATCAGAATCAGAATCTCTTTATTTGACCAAGTATGTTACACATACAAGGAATTTGTCTTGGTGAGAGCAGCACGTATGACAAGTAACAAAAACAAGTAACAAAAAACACAGAACACAGATTATTTACAGTATTAAACTAAAGGAAAATTACACTAAACAATAAATAGGGTAGGGGATAAATTAAAAAAGTAAAAAGTACTAAAGGTAATGAAGCTGAAGAAGCTGAGAGATGTAAAACAGATTTAGTTGAAAAATATTATTTACAGAAAGTTACAGATGACCTGAATATTTACAGAAAGAGAACATCTGTACAGGTGTGCAAGTAGGCAGAGTGCAAATAGGCAGAGTGCAAATAGTCATAGTGCAAGTAGCTGTTCAGTCCGGTTTGGTACAGTTCAGTGTATGTTTTGAGGTTTACAGTGGGAGGTGTCCACTGTGGTTGAGGAGCGCTACAGCTCTGGGGAAAAGCTGTTAGCATGACGTGTTGTGCTGGTTTTGATGGACCGCAGTCTTCTACCAGAGGGGAGCGTCTGGAAGAGGAGGTGTCCAGGATGTGAGGGGTCAGATGTGATTTTGCCAGCACGCTTCCTCACCCTGCTGGTGTAGATCTGCTGAAGTGATGGCAGGTTACATCCAATGATCCTCTCTGCTGTCCTGATGATGCGCTGGAGTTTGGTTCTTTCTTGTGAGGTGGAGGAACCAAACCAGATGGTTATGGAGGCTGTGAGAATGGACTCGATGATCGCTGTGTAGAACTGGATCATCAGGGTCTGTGGCAGGTGGAATTTCTTCAGCTGTCTCAAGAAGAACATTCTCTGTTGAGCTTTCTTGATGATGGAGATGGTGTTTTTCTCCCATTTCAAGTCTCTGGAGATGGTGGTGCCCAGGAACTTGAGTGACTCCACCATGGATACTGCAGTGTTGTTGATGTGGAGGGGGGGAAGGGGGGGTGGATTGCGTCAGAAGTCCACCACCATCTCTACAGTCTTTTCTGTGTTTAGCAGCAGGTGGTTGTTGCTGCACCAGGACACCAGCTGCTCAGTTTCCTTTCTGTAAGCAGACTCATCACCATTGGCTATGAGGCCCACCAGAGTGGAGTCATCTACAAATTTCAGGATCTTTACAGCTGGATCTTTGGAGACAGTCATTAGTGTAGAGGCTGAAGAGAAGGGGTGAAAGAACACAACCCTGTGGGATGTAACAGATATTAGTTCATTGGTACAGATATTGTTGGTGTTAAGGATATGATTAGATCTTGTTTGTAAATAGCGGTTTCCAATACAGTTGTATGATATTTTATAACATCTTTGTGTTGGAGTTATATCATATTTGTTGCCTTACAAACATGGCAGAAATGTGTTTATGGCTGTTGACAGTATTTTCTGATTTATGAAGTGATAGAGATGCTCCCTCTGTAAAAACACTTGATTGTAATATGTCAGCAAAATGAAATAAGAAATTGAAAATTGACTTTACCTGTTCAGATTTCTGACCTTTAAATGCATGCATAAAAAGTAGATAATGACTCATTTGCATATTTAGACATCAAATTTTTATATCATTTTTAAACATACCCTATTTATCTGCAATGTCTTGCTGTAACAGCTGGTCTACATAGCAGGAAAACATCTGAGCAAAAACAATCCAGACCCCTAATAAAGTTTGAAACACGGCAGGATGTATGAACTGTTATAACTGATAAACATGTATAGTTATCTACCTATTCTTTATCACAGTGAGCATTAGTTTATCTGTACAGGATGAGGCTGGGCAAGTTTTACTCTCTGTTTAAAAACTGGCTGATTGGATGTGCCATTATAAAAAAATCACCTTCTGGATCCTAAGATTAACATTTTGGGTTAATTCAAAATAATCATGGCAGTAATAACACAGTGAGCTTGTGGCTTTCATATCTTTTTTGCAGGACCGTATGCAGGTAATGGAGATCTAAGGATCGTCCTGCTGGGGAAGACTGGAGTGGGGAAGAGCGCTACAGGAAACACCATCCTGGGGAGAAAAAAAACTTTCAGAGAGTTACTTTCCTCTCGATCTGTTACCAGTGTGTGTCAGAAGGAATCAGCTGAAGTCAGAGGGAGACAGATCTCTGTGATCGACACTCCAGGACTGTTTGATACCGGTGTTCCTAATGAAGAGATCAGGAAGGAAATCGCTAAGTGCATCACCATGGCAGCTCCAGGTCCACACGTCTTTCTGCTGGTTCTCGCTCTGGGACGCTTCACACAGGAGGAAGAAGAAGCAGTGAAGATGATCCAAGATCTGTTTGGTGAGGAGTCCAGAAGATACACCATGGTGATGTTTACTAAAGGAGATGATCTGCAGGGAATAAGCATCGAGGACTTTATTAAAGATTCTAAACACAACCTACAAAACCTCCTTCACCAGTGTGGAAACAGATACCACGTATTCAATAACAGGAACCCTGAAGACCACAGTCAGGTCACTACTCTACTGGAGAAGATCGACTCCATGGTGGCAGGGAACGGAGGGAGCTGCTACACTAATGAGGTGTTCCAGCAGGTAGAAGAATTTCTACAAGAAGGACAGGAGAGAATACTGAAGGAGAGAGAGGAGGAGATAGAGAGAGAGAAAGAAGAACTGAAAATGAAACATGAAGCTGAAATTAAGAAAATGAAGAGGACCATGGAGGAAGAGAAGCAAAAACTGGAAGAAGAAAAGAGAAAAAAAGAGAGAGAGTTTCAAGAAAAAGAAGCACAAATAAAGAAGGAAACAAACGAGAAATTCAGAAAAGAGAAGGAAAGAGAACTGCAAAAACAGCAAGAGGAGTTCAAGAAGGAGATGGAAGAAAGAGACAGGGCATATAAACAGATGAAGAAGAACTTGAAGGACCAAGAAGAAAAGTATGAAAGGGAAAAGGAACAGATAACGAAGAAGGCTGAGAGTGAGGCAAGAAAGCAAGCAGAGAAGGAAGTATGTTCTAAAGTGGATTCACATGCAGGAAGAATGGCACGTGACTGGAACAAACTATTTCCTGTCCTGGGAGGAGCAGTAGGAGGATTAGTTGGAGGCCTAATGGATCTGTCCGGGAAAAAATAGTTTTAACTTCTACTGTGAGAATATAATACCCCAAAACCAACCGGCCACACGTCTAAATGCACAGAATGTCCCAGAATATCTACCCCCTCCTGAAAGTGAGTGATTCTAATACGATTATATAATCAGTATAATTAGTGTAGTAATAGAATTAGTGAGTTTAATGTGCACACTGCGCTGACCCAGTTGGGTTTTACACTCTATTAGCAAAATAAAAGTAATGGAGCGTTCAGCATCGCTTACCATGCTTGGTGTTAGTGTACTGGCTCTTCCCACACTGAAAGATACCCAACAGCTAACTGCTAACACCACCACAGCAGCTCCACCCAATAACTCAGCCCAGCCGCAGACTGCACCTGTCTATGAAAGTGAACCCCACTCCAGTACACAGCTAACCACTAGTAAACACTCCCCAACCGCAGTTAGTAAAGACTTCCTGTTTATTCCCTCACACATCAGCACACCAAGTCTGGACTTCCTCAGGCAGCACACATACGGAGCAGCTTCCCAAAGGATGATGGGAATGGAGAAAAGGGGAGGCTGATGGGAATGAACCAGTCCACAGTGGAGGTCCTGGTAATGTTCAGAGCCAGACAGTAAAGCTTGGTCTGTGTATTCACCTCACTCAGAGCTGTAGAATCTCCGCTAGTGTGTGCTTCAGAAATGTAGAGGACAGAAAGGGGCATGATGTTCAGGAATTTAACCAATAAGTCTCTCTCAAAAATGCCTCTTGCACAAAAGTAAGAGATATGTAAGTAATTCTGTCTTCAGAGAACTGAGTTCTGTGTATGCTAAAAAACATTTTTTCTCTAAAACAAGAGTTCCAGTAAATATATATAAATACACCTCTAAGAAATTGTAATAATTTATCGCCAGCTCTTGTCGTATATACACTACTCTATGGAGTGATTTCTTTCATTTATATTTGTTCTGTTTAGTTCTTTCTTTTACCCTGCATTCAAGTCAAGTCAACATTTATTTATATAGCGCTTTTTACAACAGATGTGTCACAAAACAGCTTTACAAAGAACAGCCAGGAGCTCCGTGGGGGTTAAAGGCGAGCAGTGGCTTCCAGTCAGAGCAGATGTAGTACCAGCATCAGGCCACACAGGATGGGCAGCAGTCCAGCTCAGACAGAGAGATCAGACAGACTGTTAGCTCTGACAGAAGACCTGAACACACTATACGGTGTTAACAGAGAGATCAGACAGACTGTTAGCTCTGACAGAAGACCTGAACACACTGTACGGTGTTAACAGAGAGATCAGACAGACTGTTAGCTCTGACAGAAGACCTGAACACACTATACGGTGTTAACAGAGAGATCAGACAGAGAGATCAGACAGACTGTTAGCTCTGACAGAAGACCTGAACACACTATACGATGTTAACAGAGAGATCAGACAGACTGTTAGCTCTGACAGACCTGAACACACTATACGGTGTTAACAGAGAGATCAGACAGACTGTTAGCTCTAACTGACCTGAACACCCTATACGGTGTTAACAGAGAGATCAGACAGACTGTTAGCTCTGACAGAAGACCTGAACACCCTGTACGGTGTTAACAGAGAGATCAGACAGACTGTTAGCTCTGACAGAAGACCTGAACACACTATACGGTGTTAACAGAGAGATCAGACAGACTGTTAGCTCTGACAGAAGACCTGAACACACTATACGGTGTTAACAGGGTGCAGCAGTGACTCCGGCAGGCCTGGCTCCTACAGCAGGACTAACAGGGAGAGCCAGAAGGTCACACAGACATGAGGGCCCCTTAAGGGGTCAGGGCCCCTCTGCTCCACCGTCAACACACCTGAGTGAACATGAAGAGCAGCGGGACCACCGCACTAACACTCCCAGCTTACCCAACACTCTGTGAGTGGACCCCTAGATCTGCACCTCTTACCTAGCAGAAACACTCACTACCACACACTCCACTGAACAGGTAGGGGTACCCAACACTCTCTGTCAGTGGAGCCCTAGATCTGCACCTCTTACCTAGCAGAAACACTCACTACCACACACTCCACTGAACAGGTAGGTTTTAAGCCTGGATATGCTGATATGATCAGACTCTCTAGTTCTTATAAGAACTCTGGCTGCAGCGTTCTAGGCTAACTGGAATTTGTTAAGACTTTTGCTGGAACAACCAGAAAGCAGGGCATTACAATAATAGCTTTCCTTGTGTGGCTGCCTTCTGGCCCTGCCCCTGCGTCTCCAGATGCTCCTATTGATGCTCCTTCAGTAAGCAGTCCTGACTTTGATGTTAGCCATCACATTAGTTTGGTACCTGTGCTTAGAGAAAATGAAGATGCTTGTTTTACCGTGTTTAGATGCATTGCTGCTGCACTGAATTGGCCTAAAAATGTATGAATAATGCAAGATTATTAGGAAGGGTCAAGAAGTAATTTCAGCCCTTTCTCTACAACAGACTGTGGATAATAATGTTGTAAAAGTTTCAGTACTGAGGGAATATGAGTTAGTGCCAGAAGCCTATTGACAGAATTTTCATGTTTCAAACCGTTGTTGAATATGCCCATGAGAAATCCATACTTCTTGATAAATCAGTGCTATACCTGCTGTAATAAATGACAAATAAATGACAAATAAAACCACTTGACTTGAGTATGTGTGTATTGGAGTATATGTGTGTTGAGTATATGTGTATTTAAGTATGTGTGTCACTTCATCATTAAGTCACAAATCATTATGTTTTTGAATAACATAAAGGCTATAATATTTACTGTTGAGTTGGCAGCACCTTTTTAAAAGCTGGTTTTAAAAGCTAGATGGAGGGATAAAAGAAGAGTACAGTTTTCTATTTCTGGATTCGTTGTCTAATAATAATACTGATTTACTGATTAGCATAATATGATTATCACTATAATTAAATAGGAGTGTCTCCTGCCATTAATGAACCTTACATATTATAGTTGTTACTGATTGGATCTGGATCCGACACCTCCCAGGATTTATTACTCACACTACTGCAGTGATTGTTCATCCCTCAAAAGATTTCAACATCTACTTTGATCTGTTCATCCTGAGATACATGAAAGAACCAAAAACCTTTTAATTTGGTCTATTATTTTGGCATTCAAACGCTCATATTTAATCAGCATCTTATGAGGCCTTTATTACATCCAGGTCTGAGATTTTATACCAGACTTCAGGCACTGCTGAAGCAGAAAATACTAATAAAAATACTAATGCAGTTTTTCAAGCAGTGTGAGGAAGAGGATAAAGAAAACTTGCTTTGTAGATGATAAAGTTTAACAGTCATAGAAGAAACTATACTGTAAAAAGCAACCTGAAAGAAACTCTTTATTTGTTTTAAACTGTAATTTAAATTAACTCTATCCTAAAAGATCCAGTATACACACACACATACACACACACACACATATACATACCTACATACAAACATACACATATAAATACACACACAGACACACATACATACATATACACACATATACACATATAAACACACACATTCATACATACATGTACACACACGTGTACACACTCACATATACATATACACATATACATACATACAAACATACACATATAAATAGACACACATAAACATATACATACATACGTACGTACGTACAATTTTGTCCCTGGTGTCCTTAGGCAGCTCTTTTGTCTTGCTCATGGTGGAGAGGTTGGAGTGTAATTGAGTGTGTGGACAGGTGTCTTTTATACAGGTAATGAGTTCAAACTGGTGCAATTAATACAGGTAATGAGTGCAGAATAGGAGGGCTTCTTAAAGATAAATTATCAGGTCTGTGAGAGCCAGAATTATTGCTGGTTGGTGATCAAATGCTTATTTCATGCAATAAAATGCTAATTAATTATCATACAATATGATTTTCTGGATTTTTTTCTGTCACAGTGGAACTGTACTTTGGAAGATAAAAATTACAGACCATTCTTTGTAGGGGAAAACTTGCAAAATTGGCAGTGTATAAAATACTTATTTTCCCCACAGTGTGTGTGTGTATGTATGTGCATATATTTACACACACACACATATATATAGGTATACAGTGGGGTGCGAAAGTTTGGGCAGCGTTGTTAATTTTCCTGATTTACCTTTATAAAACATTGATTGTTTGGATTAAAAAATTCCGTTAAATATATCATATAGGGGACAAACACAGTGATATTTGAGAAGTGAAATGAAGTTTATATGATTTACAGAAAGTGTGCAATAATTGTCTAAACAAAAGTAGGCAGGTGCATAAATTTGGGCACTGTTGTCATTTTATTGATTTCAAAACCTTTAGAACTAATTATTGAAAGGAATTTGGTTTGGTAAGTTCAGTGACCCTTGAACTCCATACACAGGTGACTCCAATTATGAGAAAGGGTATTTAAGGGGGGCAATTGTAAGTTTTTCTCCTCTTTGCATCTTCTCTGAAGAGTCGCAGCATGGGAGTCTCAACACAACTTTCAAATGACCCGAAAACAAAGATTGTTCACCGTCATGGTTTAGGGGAAGGATACAGAAAGCTATCTCAGAGATTTCAGCTTTCAGTCTCCACTGGGAGAAACACTGTGAGGAAATGGAAGACCACAGGCACAGTTCAAGTCAAGGCTCGAAGTGGCAGACCAAGAAACATCTGGAATAAACAGAAGCGAAGGATGTTGAGAACAGTCAGAGTCAACCCCCAGACCAGCACCAAAGACCTACAACATGATCTTGCTGCTGATGGAGTCACTGTGCATCGTTCAACTATCCGGCCCACTTTACACAAGGAGATGCTGTATGGGAGAGTGATGCAGAGGAAGCCTTTTCTCCACCCACATCACAAACAGACCCGCTTGAGGTATGCTAAAGCACATTTGGACAAGCCAGCTTCATTTTGGAATAAGGTGCTGTGGACTGATGAAACTAAAATAGATTTATTTGGGCATAACAAGGGCCGTTATGCATGGAGGAAAAAGAACACAGCACTCCAAGAAAAACACCTGCTACCTACAGTAAAATTAGGTGGTGGTTCCATCATGCTGTGGGGCTGTGTGGCCAGTACAGGGACTGGGAATCTTGTTAAAGTTGAGGGACGCATGGATTCCAATCAATATCAGCAGATTCTGGAGACCAATGTCCAGGAATCAGTGACAAAGCTGGAGCTGCGCTGGGGCTGGATCTTCCAACAAGACAACGACCCTAAACACTGCTCAAAATCTACTAATGCATTCATGCAGAGGAACAAGTACAACGTTCTGGAATGGCCATCTCAGTCCCCAGACCTGAATATTATTGAAAATCTGTGGTGTCACTTAAAGAGAGCTGTCCATGCTCGGAAACCATCAAACCTGAATGAACTAGAGATGTTTTGTAAAGAAGAATGGTCTAAAATACCTTCAGCCACAATCCAGACTCTCATTAGAAGCTATAGGAAGCGTTTAGAGGCTGTTATTTCTGCGAAAGGAGGATCTACTAAAGGTTTTTTTTTTGGTGCCCAAATTTATGCACATGCCTACTTTTGTTTAGACAATTATTGCACTTTCTGTAAATCATATGAACTTCGTTTCACTTCTTAAATATCACTGTGTTTGTCCCCTATATGATATATTTAACACAATTCTTTTATCCAAACAATCAATGCTTTATAAAGGTAAATCAGGAAAATTAACAACGCTGCCCAAACTTTCGCACTCCACTGTATATACACATACGTACATATACATACATACACACACACATATGCACATACACATAAAATTAATGCTAAGTTAAAGAAATGTTACTTAAATGTGTACACTGAGCTCGACTGGCTAATAGAAGCTGGAATTGGGTTCCATAGATTAGAAGGAGTTCCTGTATCCTGGTGAGTTTCCTGTATTTACAATACAATACAAACAGAGTAAACAGTGAACAGGTGTGTGTGATCAGTACTCAGGAGACGAGGAACGGGAGAATAGGATGCGATTGGGTACTGAACTCTGGGAGATGGAGTTTTCTAGTTTTACACCAGTTTTCTAATGCACGTAATCTCCTATGTCGTGATGCAGCGCAAGTCAATAGCACCTAGCTCTTGCAAACTTGAAAGTGCTCTCCACCCCCTGATGCCCATTTTCATCATGCAAGGTATGAACCTTTCCCTGCAAAACCTGTGGTAAAACTAGCTGGCCATGCAGCGTGCCAAGAAATTGATAGTAAAGCGCACTCTCACATCACATCCTTTTTTAGCTTATCCCATTGTCTCACTAGCTCCAAAGTCCTTCCATCCTCCATAGTTCCCTCAGCCCCACTGGGCTTTACCCCTCATGACAAAAATCTCCCAAAAGATAAAATTACTGTGTCTGCATTTTGTTGGGCTTTTTGTTGAGCATACTAGAATATGCAGGGAAAGTACACACAGTTCCCTGTTCATGAACAAAAGCTGGTGCCCTTGGCCACATTTCCCTTTCCCACGTTACTTCCAACATCTTCACATATATTCATGCCTGCCAAGAAAGTGTGTCAGCATTACCATTCTGACTACCTGGCCTATACTGAATATTGAAATTTTGAACCAAGCCAATTCTGAACCCCACCTCTGTTCAGCCACCCAAAGCCCAGCAGTCTTTAAAAAAATCAATGGATTATCATCAGTAAATACCACAAACTTATTGCTAAGTAAATATTATTAGAACTTACCTGTAACAGCCCACTTCAGGGCTAAAAGTTCCATCTTATGGCACTGTAATTTTCCATATTCTGCTCAGAAGGTCTCAGTTGCTGACTAGCATAGGCTATCCTTCCCTGTCCCCCATCCTGAGACTGCACCCAGACCCTGATGACTTGCATCAATTTCCACAAAAAAAGGCTTTGAAAAATCTGCATAGGCCAGAACTAGTGCTGGTGTTGGTACTGGTGCTGGTGGAGTCTGGAATGCATCTTCACACTTTTCATTCCAGAACTGTGGAAGTAAAAGAACAGAATTCTGACACCTTTTCCTATAGGAGAGAATGCAAGAGAGTGTGTAAAAAATGTTTCACAAAACGTCTGTAATAACCAGGAAAACCAAGGAAAGACCTCATCTCTGAATTATTTTTTGGGCGTGGCCATTCTGCCACCACCCAAACCTTTTCTGGATCTGTAGATACACCCTTCAATGAAAATTAACCTTTGCTCCACTTCACTTTAAGGCCACACTCCCAGAACCAAGACAACACCAGTTGAAGTTTGAGCAGATGCTGTTCAAAATATGTAGAGAACACTACATCATCCAAATAAAGTAACAGTGACTGAAAATGTTGGTCTCCAAAAAATCCTCTCCATTAGACGCTGAAAAGCTGCAGGTGTGTTGCTCAACCCAAAAGGCATTCTGTCAAACTGATAAAGGCCAAAAGATGTACAAAAAGCTGTTTTATGTCTCTTTCTTTTTTATTTTTTTTCCTGCAACCACCACTCGATTATAACCACTAGCATCTCCTGAAAGGTTTGACCTCCCCAGCAACAACTTCTCATTGAACGGTTTGAAAATTGAACATTGAAAGGTGTGATTTGTGTAAGTGGATGCAAAGTTCTATCACAAGCACAAGCATTAACAACTGGCACCATTAATTGCCCCCCTTCAACCCATAGATAAGCAGAGGCTACAAAAAGGTTAGCAGACAATGCCCCTTGATCTCATCCCAAACCTTCCAGTAAAGCAGCATAACCCCTAGTCAATGTACTCTGAAAACCAGTTGCTGGGACCAGGCACATAGACCCTGCAAGTACCACAATGGCAGATGCAGCCAGTACTTTAACAAAGCCCTCTGACAACACAGAACCTTGTTTTAATAATTGATTAATCTGACCGGCAACAATTCACTGCACTCCTTTACTAAATTCATGTCAACCAGGCCAGGGACAGATTCTCTTTTCAATCTAATTACAGGACCTACAGTATCTTTTACAACCAGTATCCTACACTGGGGGATTGCTTCACTCCCCCATTACAATAATGTAATACTGGTAAACCCTCCTCTTCTTTCTATTTCCTATCAAAAAATCCCTATAAAAATATTAAATTAGGATTCCTCCTAACCTCAGCTGAGCTCAGCCTAATTTCTGGTTTTGCCTCCCTTTCTCGGTGGTCATAAAGAAAGGCTGTCTGCTCCCTCCCCATGTAACATCTGAAATTAAATGAACTTTGCAACTTATCCACCCATTCATGAAATGGCATAGTACCAGGCTGACCAGAAAATCACATTCTTTTTATCCTTAGGCATTTACATCACTTCAACTGAAGAATCCAAATTACTGTGGGGAGCAGATGCAGTAGGTGAGGATGGACATGTACTTTGGGGGCTCTTGTTTTTGGTGATTGTGTTTCTGCACGCCGCCATATTTGTACCTCCTCCCAAGGTGGCAAACTACCGTACTTAACACAGCGGCACAGCTCCCGTAATTACCATACGTAGGGCGCCCATTACACATGTACCATACACATCCCTTCCTTTACTATGCCAGTCCTAAATCTTCACATCCTTACCACTCTTTACCAAATCATACATCCCATAATATCAGGAATCACACAGTCCTGTTCAGTTTGTTTGGAAGTTATTGTTCTGATTACAATGGTTTTGCTCAGTACCATGGTTCCCTGATTTGACTCCTCCCCTTTATCTCCCAGTGCGTGTAAAAGGTTGAACTTGGTTCTGTGTGGCAGACTGATATCCCCTCCATATTAGATCTCATACTGGCTCAAAGATAGTGCAGTCCAGAGTCCAGCTCAGTGTGTGTGAGGAGGGAGGGTGAAGTATGTGGACGTCCCGAGCTCAATTTGTGCATGTGTGCTGGCGGGAAAATTTAAACCGAAGGGAAAGCAGAAGAGCGCGTGTATCTGAATCAACTGGTAGGTTGTTGGTTTCACTCCTTGTATCTGCTGGCTACAGGCCGTTGGACGCATGGGTTACCTGGTGAGAGTTTTAATTGGTTGTAAACGTTTGGCCTCTCCAGTGTAGGTTGGCGTGCGTTTGTGGCAGCTGCGGTTTTTATTCAGGGCTTGCCTAATGCAGCATACAGATCTGCCGGGTACATGCTTAATCGAGCTATTTCGGGTACGGATTAGCCATTCGGTTTGTATTGTTTCTCATATGTGTGGGTTATCGGTGAGTGCATCCTAGCTACTGCCTCATGGTTAATGTTTCTGGGCTACAGATATAGTGTGGCTACGGAGCAACTATGCTCCCACTACATTGACATCAGCTGCATCGTGTTATTGGGTATGTCCGCCTGATATCACTACTGTCTGCTTAAGTCAACCCGCACACACTATCTGGGTTATGAAGGTGAATGTTGTAGCTCATTTTTATTTGTTATTCATTTTAATGTGATGTTTGGTCATTTCCTTCTTTAGAGTGGGACTGCAGCCGTGGTGTTTGCAGGCCACTGTTCTCCTCCCTTTTTAAAATACTTTTAGTTTT
Organism: Prochilodus magdalenae; assembly: GCA_024036415.1. Lineage (NCBI taxonomy): Eukaryota > Metazoa > Chordata > Actinopteri > Characiformes > Prochilodontidae > Prochilodus > Prochilodus magdalenae. The sequence continues at coordinate 27,762 of JAMWET010005495.1, forward strand.
GTTTTAATGTGATTTTCTGTGGATGATTTTATGAATAGACTGTTTTAATTGGTTTACTGCTGAGACACCTCTGATATTCTTTAATAGACTGTGTTGGGATTTTGGTGTCTGTCAGTACTGTTTTTATTAGCCAGATATTGTAATAGCATACCACAGGGCACTATTTTTAGATATACGGAACTGATATTTTCTTACTGTTTTCCTTGTTTTGTGGTCAAGGAGTGGGCCACCCTGGTGTCCTGGTTTGCCTTTGTTACAGTGTCCTAGTTGGTTGTGTAGTGTTGCTGTGGGTGATTTTTCTACGGTGAGGTCAGTCTTTTGTGTGTTTGGTGGTACTGTGCGTGTGGTGTTGTCTACTATTGGTGCAGTGTGAGAACTCCATGGGTTTGGACACTTCCTTGACCACACCGTTTTCTCTGACTTGTGTACATATTAACATAAATCCCACACAGTAAATAGATTATTTATTAACAATTGTTTATATATTTTTTTATGTACATCTTTGAAATAAAGTGTATCTTCACATGTAACGTCCGTATTGGTGCAGTGGTATCATTGGCTGGCTCGTGCACTAATTTATTTGAGGGAGAAGGTGTGCACGGGTGCGAACCCCTGAGTACTGCATAACCGCGCGCCCCGATACATTGGGCGCCCCGCCACACATCATCAAAACTATGCCAGATGAGAGGAAAGAATGAAGATATCTGATATTCTGCTTGGTGTGTCCAACATTTGTAGCATGTTATTTACAAGAGCTGTGTTAAACTTTCAGACTTTTGCTTTTGAAGCTTTTGATGATGTACTCAGAGAAGCCTACCAATTAAAAACACACAGTTCAGGGTCATTTTTGTACATTATGTTTGGAGGAGCTTCTTACTCAGCTGCTTTTCCTGGCTGCAAATGAAGAAGGAGAGAAGAAAAGTAGTTCCTATACTACACCAAGGCTGTATTGTAGCAGTGTATAGTGAGCATAGTGTATAGTGGATGTATGATGTTCCAATATGATATGAACATCTTTACAACAATCTAGCTTTTCAGAAACACCATAAACAGTCACTCTCAACATAATGTACAGTATCAGTGCTGGACCTAACTACCACAAGAGCTAAACAGTAATACTGGAGTTGCTAGGTGAAAATCCACAAATATTAACAAATATGAAATATTATAATTAAACAGTCATCAGTAATTCATTTAACTCCTCCACCTGCCACTCCCCTCTCTGTACCAGTATTCTCCTAATAAGATGATACATGATATTTATAATAGTGTAATTCTGGGCTGGGTTAATGATGGATTATGATGGTAAACACTAACACTAGTCTTTTTAAAAACCTCAGCATTGTTGTGTCCTGGGATGGGTTTATTTTTATTTTATTTATTAGGTGGTGTTATGATGAAGTGGAATGAAATATGCTTTATAGGACAGATATAAGACTACCATTAGAATAGACAGTGAGGCTTCAGCCCAAACACACACTCTGGAGTTTCCCATCCTGCACTACCGGATACAAATCCATCCTACTAAATAAAAGAATTCTTAAATATAAACACCAGGATCAGAAGTATCGGTATTTAGGTATAGATCCACCCATTCCTGGCTGAGAGACTGTTCATAATCGCAATTTTGAACTTTTTTTCTTTTATACATAATTTTGTGTTATGGTGCTTGAAAGTTTGTGAACCTTTTAGAAATTTCTAGAGTTCTGCATAAAAGTACCCAAAACTTCATCAGATATTCCTAAAAGTAGAGTAAGAGATTCCACTTGGACAAAGAAGGCAGTAATATTACACTGGGTCTTTATTAATGAAAGGAATAATGATAATAATGAGCCCGGATTACATGGTCTAGTCTCCAGGCTCCAAACTCCAGCAGCACTGCAGTGTCTAATCCAGTCACTCCAGCACAACACACACCAACACACCGGCAGGAGCCAGTCCTGTCTGCTCCTCCCACAACCATGAGAGATAAACTGAGCTGTTTTCGCGCAGGAGGTTCTGCTGGTGCAGTGAGTGGGAGTGCTCCTCCTCGCGCCGAGCTGGTTCACCTGCTGGACTTGATGCCGTGATCAGTTTCACTTTCGGTTTGAGCTGGACTGACAGGGAACATGAAATGGAGTCGAACAGCGGTAAGAGCACACCTCTGTACCTCCTTTAGTAAAGGGTTACACCGGGGAAGCTGTAACTTCACCAGGTTAAATCCCAGTGTGTGTGTAAGGGTGTGCTGAAATGGGATAGTAAGCGGCAGCTCTGATTTAAACATGGCACCCACACCTGGAATACCTCAGCAGTGATCCCTGCTGAAACAGCTCATATCACCATGGAAAAAAGAGAAACTAAGATTCTAGCTAGTTGTTTGGTGAGCTCTGAAGTTTTTCAGTAATAATTGTAGTTTTTCTGTTTTTCCACATTTACATTAAAATCCTGGAAGTATATTTATAATAAACCACAGTGCAGGATTCAGTATATAAATTCCTGATGTCCTGGATAGCCGGGACATGTTTCTGTTACGGTTAATATAGTTTCCATTAGTGGTAAATACCATATTCACGTTGCCTTCTTTCTTTCCCACTTCCTCTGTTCCACTCTCTCTCTCTCACCTTCTTTATTTCTTCTTTATTAATGATTCTTGTTGTTTTTCAGGTCACTAAATGATCTTAGGACTAATAATAATAAAACTAATCAATTATTTAGAAATATGTCCAAACCTCAGGATATTAGAATGTTTAAAGCCTCTGTTAGTCTCTGTCTGGGTTAATTGTTACAAACGGTGAATTAACCCTTTACTGGCTCTCACTTATTTCTTCTTATAGTGTCTGTTTCAGTTTACAGCAGTGGTCATTCAGTGGTCATTTATGTTCTCTATTGATGAGCCATAAGGAGAAATAAATTAATTAATAAATACACTGATTGTAGTTAAATTTGATAAAGTTTTCATGGTTTGGGACTAAACAGGAAAGTAGGACGTGTAAATACAGTGAATGGTTTTATGGCCTCTGTGAGTCAGATAATAAAATGGTGTTATGGTGTGACACTGTGGAGTGTTTTAACACTTTCACGTCTAAATTATTTTAGGCACATATTTTTTTTGTTGATCGTCACATCAGTCATATTCCAGCAGATTATCAGAATGTATCAGAATGTCTGATACTAACAGATTAGCCTACACACAGTGTAAGAGCATGAAACAGTTCAACACCATCAAAATATGAAACCTTGGTATAATATACATTTTTCAAATTTGATTTAAATCTAACATAAATATACATTAAATTTACATGAATTAAATATAACAATTCTGTAGAGTAACATACGTTCTCATCACTAGGGCTGCATCGATTACTTGACTTAAGCAACTACTATCGGCTACCAAATTAGTTGGTAACTACTTTAATAGTCAATTAGTTGGTGATGTCATTTCCTCCATTTCCACCTTTAAAGACCTTTGATTGTAGAATTTAGTTGCAGCAGAGAGTAGAGGGACAGCAGAATGCACTGTTTAAATTTAGAATTTAAATTTAGATTTGACAGGAAAAACATATTAGTTATTTATCTTTTATATTAGCAGGAAAGAAACTTTTCAGTAAGACATTCCTCTTTAATGTTTTAATTGTTAGTTAGAAAATATACCTAAAGCTAAATTTAAAAGCTGATAGCTGAGTTATTTGGTAATTGAGTGATTTATTATCTGGAAAAATAGATTTTATATATATATATATAAAATATAAATTATATAAAGATTGATTGTTCAAATATCAAAATGAAAACCAAAATTTAGTGCCCACTGATACTAGTACTCACTGTGAACAAAAGAAACTGGAAATAGAGAAACAGGATGTACATCATGAAGAAGCAATGACTAAGAGCCTAAAGGACAACATTAGGTTCAATTCCTTGGCAAAGTACGTTGTACATACCAAAACCTACACTCATCATAAAATAGCCATCAAGGTTGCAGGTGATCACTAATGTAATGCTAGGCTGTGGTATCCCAGGTGGTTGCTCTGGTATAATCTGAAACATTGATTATTGAAGTATTTCTGTTCTATTTCTGTTCCATATTCGCTTTTGGATGTTAATTCAAGCTATAAAGATCTGTACATATAGATTTCAGTCTATATAATGCTAAAAGACCACTGCTTTAAATTATTGGCAAATAACAGAATTTGATGAGTTCTCCCCTTCAGTTTTTCCTCTCCATCTGTTACAAGCGGAGCTGGTTACCGTAAAACTGTCTTCCTGGGGTTCCTAAGAAAGCAATCCATTATCTGCTTCCAATATGTGGAAGCAAGTTCCAGCTTTTATTAGGCAGTCAAGCTCAGCTCTCCCTTTTAATGAACAAGTGAAAACACAACCTGGGATTTGATTAAAACTCTACACGATGACTGTTGTACATGAAAATCCCAGGAGATCTAGTTACCGCACTTCTCAAATCTAAACGTTGAACCACTTGCTTTCAGATAAGCTATGAAGCGGCATCCTCGATTCTTAGGGGACTGTGTACTGATCAGGAATGGTTCGTTGATTCAAAGGTGCGGTAGTCCACGCACATTCTGAACCTTCCTCCTGACTTCTTGCGAACGACTTACGATTGGAGACGCATAGGGACTTCTTGAATCGGAAATGATGCCATTTCTTTCAGTTTCCTGCAGATGTTTTTCCGCACATCCTCTATGTCAGCTGGAGCTAGGCGACGAGATCTTTCTCTGAAGGCTTTGGATCAGTCAATCGAAATCTCATGCTTGGTACTCTTAGAACAGCCTACATCCCACTCGTGGCAAGAAAACACTTCCATTCTCTCCAGCATTTTCTGACAGAGACGTTGCTTTGCCTCTTCTGCATTGGGGAGTCCCCCGAAATCAAAGGAACTGGGAGATAATGTAGAGGTGGTTTCAGAAGGTAGGAGCTTTTTAGGCTGGGGAACCATTGTGACAGGAAAAATATTGGCAGAGGTGGTTCCTCTTCTCAGAACAACAGGCTTACTGGAAAACATTTCTCACAGTGACAACTACACGCTTCTGTGACAGAACTGATGCAGAGTCCGGACTTCAGGTCTTTTTACTTGAACTTCTGCTGAATTGTTCACCGCTTCAGCCTGATCTACTAGCAGGAAGGGAGTTTGGTCAGTTCCACCAGTTAAACTTGGCACACCAGCCACTCGAAGAACTTGGCTTGGCTGCTAAAGTGACTGGATTAATATTGAACAAACCAAACGGTTGCCTTTTGGTCCTGATTCTTCTGAAGAGAACAACAGTGTCTTTTAAGGACTCATAAGCTTTCTTGATAATGGGGGGTGTATGGTCAGAGTATTCAAAAACTGTTCTCCACCTCTGAGTTTCTCTACATGAATCAAAAGCTTCTTTACTCTCTGAGTGTTAGTTTCCCACTAATAGAGCTACAGGGGAGTTTGAGACGGGATCAGGGCACACTAATGCTAGGTGTCTATTGTTTTCCTGCACCCCTGCAATTCCTCCAGTGAGACTCATGTCTGGACTGATAGGTTACCCATCATAAGGATACTTGTGAGAACTAAGCCCCCCATATTTCCACAATCTTCTACTTGGTTTCTATTTGCAAATGTGTCAAATGAGCATCATAAAAGCTTCTGTACAAAAATGGTGACCTGTGAACCACTATCTAAAAGGGCTCTGGCCATAGATTCCCTCTATCTGAACCGGTACCTCCAAGGTGGACCCCACTAACCCTTAGGAATTTTCGTGGTCTTCTACAGATGAAGGTGAGCATTGGGTGGAACGTGCATTACTGGAACCCTGTGTTCGCTCCTTCACAGGGCTCCGTGAAGTTTCCCTGCATCCGGTCAAGTCAGTTTTTTTCGTTTCAACCCTTCTCAAATCTTCAGCCCCTTTACATTCTCTTTGGTGTGTCCGTCCTCTTCCACACCGATAGCAGAAAAATCCCTGTCATCTTGGGCTTGGGACTTTGTCGTTTTCTGATGAGGCTTTCCTCTCGCACCTTTGGGTGAACTGACTGACTCAGTTTCTTTGGCTGATCCACTTGGTTGTGGACCCTCACAGTGGCCACATGTAGTAGGTTTAGCGGACCTGCCCTGACAGCTCTTTAACTTCTCTCCTTAGAAACCGTCCAGATTCAGAGGTTTTGGAAGACTGTGATTACAGTAGTGGTGGCAATTCCAGCTTTAAACAGCTTCTCTTGACTGGATCCACTCTTCTCCTCCCTAACCTCTCTCTTAATAGCTGTGAAAAAACTAGGAGGTTCTCGTAGAGCATGGGTAAGCCGGAAGCCTGAGAGCTAAACCATATCGCCAGTCTGAGCGCCCTTCACTAGCTGATCATACGTACTTTATCTAAGTCTGCAGGCTCAATTCCTCCCTTAGACAGCGCTTTTGTGAAGAAGTTTATCCAGCCGGTACAAAATGCGGAGAGCTTTTCCCCTTTCTCCTGGTAGGTGTACCTAAACTTGGCCATTAAATCTGTGCCACTTTCTGTAGTGCATAAGCGGTGTCAAGAGCAAGCCAAATAGTCCTGTAAACAGTAGCAGATGGGTTTTGCTAACTTTAAGAAATCTAATATATCAGCAGCTGGCCCCCTTAAGCTTTCTGCTATGCGCTGTTTCCTTTGCCGCCTCATTACAACTGCCATTCACTGACCATGTTGAGTAGCTTGCTCCACCCAGCCTTCAATACTCCTCCTCACCTGGAAGAACAGGTCTAACTCCTGAAGAATAACCTTAATTTTTCTGTAGCTGGGCCCATCAGGGGGACCACTTGACCACACTTGTCTATCAGTTTGCCTATAGCACTCACTAGGTCTGCACTAAGTTCAGCTTTAGGGACTGGATAAGCTTGAGCAAAAAGCCATTACGTCATCCATAGATTTTTCCCTCCCTGCTTTAACAGTGTACACAGCTTTGAATGGAATGCCTCATCCCTAGAGCTGGAATCAGCAGCTTCTAAACTGCTCACTAAATGCACAGGCCAGGGTCTCTATCTCACCGTCAATGCCCAACTTCAGAGGGCAAGGGTAAATTGCTCCTAACATGGTGCTGGTCTCGACCTAGAAACAAAATGCCCGTTTTCCTGAAGAATCCACACGCCGACCCCTTATCCTAGTACGCCCTAAAAGACCTTGACTTGTTCCAAGCAGCTCCCCCAAGATAACCTCATCTGCTGTCTCTCTCTGGGAACCTTACCCAGTACAATGGCATAAGACAAATCAACGTTCTCTTGTCTACTCTCCACTTCAACAGCTTGTCTAAGTTCCATATTATCAGTGCCTTAGCATCAATATGACATAAATCAAAAGGAAAGAAAGACAGAAAAAATATATATAATATTAAACTAAAGATGGATGGTGGAAAAAGAATCCGCAGCCGGTGCCTCCAAAAAATGTAACAACCTCCCTAAAGGCGCCCAGTAAAATTTAGGGGCGTACATCTCAGTAACCAGTTAACTCTTGGTTTACATGCACTAATAAAGAAGAGTAAATAGCGCGGTGCCTCCATAAACATTTAAATACATTAGAAAACAAAATTAAATAGAACAAGCCACCACACACGTATTCCAATGAAAAATTAAAAGTTAGCTTGATTTTATTTTAGCCTGACAATTGAGTTTAACCCCCAATTATTGAAAGAAAATAAAAATAAATAAAACACAATGCAATAGATCTCAGTGTTCAAATCAGTTTAAACAGATTCACAACAGCAACAAGTGAAAACTCTCAGAGCATTCACAGTTGAATCAAGCGCTTGTAACGATTGGGGCCCATTGCGGTGGTGCACTTATCAAAAACCCAGAGATGGAAAGTGATTCGGAGAGTCAGAAGATTCAGCTGAACCGATTACTACCACGGATCTCCAGGAGCACATGGAGAAAGAGTCCTCGGTAACCAGGGCAACAACGCCAAACGAGCGCAAATCCTCACCGTTGCGATTCACCGAAGAATTCACCTCGTCTTGGTCCGTTCAGCTGGATGCAAGAGGCAGTTCCACACGAACACGAAGCCCGGAGTGCAGCGAAGTCCCGGCGATGCACGAAGCCTGGCAGAGTCCATTAAACCCTGGGCTCGACTCGGTCCCCGCTGTCTCCTGCTCTTCCCGATACGCGAAAACTCCCATCGCAGGTGGCTGGACTGCCACACAAGCTCTGTTCAGCGAACGGCACGAACTGATACAGATTTTTGTTTCAGCCACTAAGCACATACAGCCTGTAAACTTAGCTGCGAACTACGAAAGAAAAGTCACAGGAAAACTCCAGAGAAAAACGAGTAGCGGTCAGCAAAAACTTCTCTGTCCTCTCTCTCTCTCTCTCTCCCTCTCTCTCTCTCCCCCTCTCTCTCTGCACACCCACACCTGGTCGGAGCCGCCCTCTCCTAGGTCCGCCCCTCCCAAGCAGCTGACTTGGCCAGGCGACACGACAGTCATGGCACAAGTCCACCTAATTGGTCCAGCGGAACAGGAAACTGCTGGAAAATTGGCGCGCAAAAAGAAAAGGACTCTGGGAAATGGAGTCCTGTAATACTGAACACAGACACAACGGAAATACATAACAATATAAACACATATAAATATGCAGGGGATTTTTAAAAGCCCTACATATTGTAATATATTTATCACTATATAAATATATGCAAAATATATGTACTCGTTTCCCATATATGACATTATATTATTTAATATATTGCACTATATTTTCCAATACATTGCCATATATTATCGTTTCATAAGGGTACCTGTGTGTGGAGGCACCGTGGTCAGCACCAAGATGAACGGTTTGTTGTCACACGTCCAGAAGACCTGGTGTCCCTCCACCTCCACCCCTACCGCACCATCTGCAGGAACTGTGTGAGGATGTTCAAGCTGCATGGGATGGATTATCACAGGACACCATTAGGAACCTCTACAGCTCCATACCGAGACGTCTGGCGTGTTGGGTTAGCGAACGCGGCGGCCCGACGCCATACTGAGAGACAGACTTCTGTATGTGTAGCTCAATAAATATTGATCATATCAGTCTAAATTTATCACCAGTTATTGATCCTGGTCACCTTTATCCTCCTTCCCAACAGCACCGCACTCCCACACCTCCTCCTGGGTGGAGCTGTTCTCCTGATGATGAATATGTGTGTATTCATAAGCTTACAAGACAGTAAATGAGTCCTGTGACTGAAATGTACCTAACAGTGTCTAGTACCTCCACCAGCACCAGTAACAGCTGGCACTGGACTGGACAAGTTTATGGATGTAGCCACATCAGTGTTCAGACACTCTTACATCAGAGAACTGGTCAGGTGGCCCATTGCATACAGGATGCACTGAAGCTTCCTGCACTGGTGGGGCCCCATGTTGTGAAGTAGGTGCCCTTTAAACAGCCTGAGTATATACGGATCTGCGGTAAGCAGGCGCCGTCACTACATGTAGAGAAGGGGAAGTGGGCGAGACAGGAAGAGCTGCCTCAGAAGATGAAGCCCCACTGCTCACTCCGAACAACAGCCGTTTCCATGTGAACAGAAGTCCATACATACTACCAAAGTATCTGGGAAGAGAGAGACACCTGTTAGGACACACATGTCTTTCCCTGCTCGTGTTCTCAGCTTTACCTTTCAGTGTTTGTTATTGCGCCTTGTTCTAGTTCTTCCTTTTGGTTTCAAGTTGTCCTTAATGTATACAGTGCAAATATTACAACAACACGATTTAAACAATAGCATTTATTTTTCACCACAACAACTCAATATCTTACACACTGGAGCACATTACATGCAGTAAATAATCATGTGCTAAATTTTACTAAACATATTTCTCTGGAAATTTGTCAGCCTTTTCATGATGCAGCATTTTGAAGCTTCTTATGATTTAAAACTAAGTTTAAAAAATGAAATTTAAAAAACTATTTTAATTTGTTAATTTAATTAATTTATTAAAAATGAAAACTTGCTGTAATAAGTACATATTACCACCTAACTATACCAACTAACTATTTTTGTTGCTGAAACTTTTAATAAAATACATTTTTATGTGGTATTTTGTTTTTGGGACATTCTTTGGTGCAGGTCGTTTACATGCTTTACATTTAATAAAGATTTTATAAATAATAGAACAAGGGCTTCCCAGGCTGCCCACCGGTGGTCCCGAGTATTAGAGGAAATCCCATTTTCATCACCTGGTTTTGGTGTGTGTAGAACACTAGATGGAGCAGATCAGGCTGCTGGTGTTCACACTGTGTGAGGTATTCCAGGACTTCCCCTGAACAACAGAGGAACTGAGCTCGGCACTCTTAACCACACCCCCTCACGTGACTGCCTCAGAATACTTCCTCTTCTTCAGTCTTCAGCATCAGTCTCTCAGAGAGAGCAGAGCAGAGCATCGGAGGAACAGACAGCAGGTATTAAGATCTATATGGTGAGTTAATCACAGAGCCAGATACACTGAACACAGACTGGAGTTCAGCTGGAAGGAGAGAGTGTTCGGTGACCTGCTGTGGTGAGTTCTGGTCCGGGTAATCGGACCGCTATGAGTAGATCTAGTACCATTCGGTCACGTGACCTGATTAATCAGATGTAATGTTCTACTGTAATTAGTAATACAGTATAACCGCTCTGCTCGGTTCTAGATAGCTGCTCGTGTTCTATACCGGAGGATCTGCTCCACCCCTTCACTTCCTGGTTCCAAACCGAAAGTAAACTGTGACGTATTACCGGCGGAACAGCGAGCTCCGAACTCTACATCTTCACCCGGTAAGATAATCCCAGATTATCCCGGTCAGTAATCCAGTAACCCGGAGTTCAGCTGGAACCAGTTTAATGAGCTTTGCGTTTAAACCGCTTTGATTGAATGAACCAAAATGGCCGCTGATCTTCCGGTGTAGCTTTGACCTTCGGGTTCGGGGTTCTGATCCGCTGCTCCAGGTTCCAGACGGGACCTGGATGAACGTGTACCGCTACAGAGCGCTGGGTTCCTTTAGAACCCTCTTCTGAGAGGAACCCGTCCAGTGCTGGTAGCCATGAGGATCCTGTACAGTGTACATACAGCGGTGCTGGAATGATGGACAGACCTCGGTTAAAGGAGAGCACGCGGGTACACCTGATATCTGCAGATATAAAATCGTCATATTCACACCTGAATTTCAAATAATCGCCCTGTAAACGCATAGGCGCGTGTAGCATCACATTAAACTAGGTTTTATAATCAAGACTCATGACGCACTTCCTGTTTGGATTTGGGACTGTACATATTTTGGTGAGGAGAACAAACGCAGAAGAAAACACGGGGAGGAGTTACCCAGAATTCATAGCAGCTTTCTGCATATATTTGTTTACTAGCTCTTTTTTTTCATGTCGCACTTTGAGTGTGTGCGCGTGTGTGTGTGTGTGCGCGCGCGCGCACAAAAAGAATCTTAATAAATGAGGTGATGATTTATGATATGCTCTCTGTACTGTACGTCTTAAAGTGTAAAACTTAATGTATGTTCTGCACCATCAAAAATCAATATGCTCCTTACTGTCCTAAACTAACATATCATACATATACATTACATGAATATAAATAATTCCAGCTTACTACAAGTAGAGTTTGAATTGTGATTATTAATTTTTTCCATATATAATAATTAAAATATTATTTTACTGTAGTGAAAATAAATAATTATGAAACTACATGCATTGTGGGCACCCCATTACTGATACTTACTGTATTGACTGAACTTGAAGGACGCCATGTTGAATTTTCCTTAATGTTTTATACACCAACAAATAAAGAATGTATTAACTGTATAGTAATTCTAAAATGTAATACACTCTATTCCATAATTACACATTACTATAACCAGCCCAGTTTAGATTAAGCCTTGTGCTGAATTATGTTTTAAATAACCTCTGTACTGTAGAGCCAGATGTTGTAATAGTACAATACATTTTATTTTACTTACATTAAGCTAATTTGAATAAACTCTGAATAAATTCAGCTCTCTCACCACCTGACCTCGCTATGTCAAAGGAACTTATGTTTTATTAACGGTATTTATAATTTTCAGTAAATAACGAAGATGAAGAAATTTATAATAAATTGACATTATTTAAAATACAATTAATAATAAGTACTGTTTTATAGTTTTAACAGCTATATTACATTACATTATTTTATATATATTAATATATGTATTATATTGTATTATATTGTATTGTATTGTATTATATTATATCATATTATTATTATTTTATTATATCATATATTATATTATATTATATTATACTGTATTATATTATATTATATTATATTATACTGTATTATATTATATTATATTATATTACATTATATTATATTACACTATATTACACTACACTATATTACACTATATTATATTATATTACATTATATTATATTATATTACACTATATTATATATTATATTATATTACACTATATTATATTACACTATATTATATTACACTATATTATAGTTTATTTCACTATATTATATTATATTATATTACGCTATATTATATTACACTATATTACACTATATATTGTATTGTATTGTATTATATTATATCATATTATTATTATTTTATTATATCATATATTATACTGTATTATATTATATTATATTACATTATATTATATTACACTATATTACACTACACTATATTACACTATATTATATTATATTACATTATATTATATTATATTACACTATATTATATTATATTATATTACACTATATTATATTATATTATATTACACTATATTAAATTATATTACACTATATTATATTATATTACATTATATTATATTATATTACACTATATTACACTATATTATATTATATTATATTTTATTATATTATATTACACTATGTTATATTATATTACACTATGTTATATTATATTATATTATCAGATTTACACCTGACCGTTGCTGTGATGTCACTGATCCAGACTGGCATTAGCTTTAGCTTTCCTCATCATACAGAAAACGTTTCCCGTACAACGAGGGAGGCTGGCACTGACCTAACATCTGTTTCCCGAAATTGCCCTACCTTGTTAGTACCACAGTAGTTGGTTTGAACCACCATAGATCGAACATTGGTTCCAAATCTGGGCTGCGTTTCCCGTACAGTGACGGAGGTTAGCACTGAACTAACGTGGTCCGATGCATCGTTAAACTAACAAACATCTGAAGTACGACCGTTTCCCGAAAGCGTCGTACTTTGTTAGTACCACAGTAGTTTGCACCATGTTGGTTTGAACCACCACAGTTCGAACCACCATGTTTCCAGATGTGTTCGGTCGGACTTTCACAGCAGGAAACTCCGGAACCGGCAAGATTAAACCAAAATAGGATAGTTGTGACCGGAAACACGTAATGAACACATAATTTTGGCAACCCATGTTTATTCATATGATAAAAATCCAACAATAATATTAATAGAATCAACAATCAAATACTAATAAAAAATACCAATAATAATAATAAATATAAGTATTAATAATATATTAATGTGCATCATTATCATTATAAACATGGTAATAATATGTAAAGCTTCTTTTAGAAGGAACAAATGGAAGAACTTTTAGCCACACCGATGCATCTGTAGGCTCTGATACTGCAGTTACTAAGGACGGTCGCTGTGTCTCACTGGCGCATTGGGCTAATCTGATGAAAACGCACGTAACGTAGTTAACTATGGTTTTGGGAAACGCACCCCAGTTTGGGGAAATGTGTAAAGAAGTGTTTAGATATGATGAAATGAATGTAAACAGAAGTAGTGTAGTCCTTTGGAGTCTGTGGAGAAGTGGATTCTGTGTAAGGTGTGTTCTATAAGAGAATATGAGCTTTGCGTTAAACAGCTGAGTTAATGACAAAGCATTGGTGAATGTTTAGTGTGACATCTGTTAATTTGTTTAAGTAGAGGAGAACAAGGTTATCAGACAAATCCAATCAACGGAAAAAAATAAAATAAAAATCCAGAAAAATGAATCAGTGCTTCCTGTTTTTATTTGCATTTGTCATTGTAAAAATGAATGTAAATTCTAAATGTTGCAAATATATATTGATAGCTGACTAAACAGTGATGGATTTCAGAGACATCTGACGTAACCAGGGCATCATACAACATAAATAACACTCCCAGTGCTGTATTTATCCTCATTTAATGTTTCTGATGTGCCGTTCTACAAACAGCTGCATGACTTATTGACATTGTCACTTGATTTAAAAAAATAATAATATACAGACAATGTCATTCCCAGAAAAATGAGTGCTGGGTTGGTGCTGCACTGTCCTGTCTGTTTAATTTATCATATTTATTGTTGTTTTCTATTGGTTTTTTGTGGTTTGTTTGTTTGTTTGTTTGTTTGCATGCAGATATTTGCACATTTGCACTTTGTACTCTTGTGTTCTATGTGGCTGTGTACCTTATGGAGTACAGGTTTGGTATCATATTAAATTTAAACTAACTTGTCTTTGTTTTTCAGCTGCTTGAACCCAGCAAAACTTCACTGTTTAAACGAATTCAGAGTCACTTCATCTGTTTGTTCAATAATCCAAAGTTAAGAACATTAGGAGCTTACTCTTTTTCAGTGTTGGCCCTTTTATGTTTGTCTGGGAGTGTATAATGTATCAGCTATTTCATAAAATATCTACAATTACTAAGATGGCACAGGCACTGAGATCACGTGTAGAACAGTAAATGACATAAACATCACAGTTCTGGAAAACACCTTTCTGGGAGGTCACATGATTTGCAAAAGTGCATAGTAACAGATCTGCTTCTCTCTCTTTTTTTTTTAAGGGGCTCCAGTAATCAAGTTCAACCTTCTCCTGGGAAAAGTGGAAAAAGAACAGCAGTGGAAGAAAGACCAAGGCTAATTTAGATTACAGTGGAAACTAACTTACCAAACAAACCAAAGAAAAACAAATACAGTTACTAGCCTACCTAAAGCAAAGCAGGAGTGAACAAAGGTAAACACAAGTGACGCTCGTTTCCTGATAAGACAGATCATATACCAGAATTGTGCCTCTGCAGCCACACTAGCTCACTGTGTACAGTATACTTCAGGAATGTAGGAAAGTCTCTGTTTCACTTCATTCAGTAAGTTGTTGTTCATGAGATGCCCACTAGATGAGGCTAACCCCCTATGGTTGTTTCTTGGGTAGTTAGTATTTTGTCCCTGTCGTTCTTCCGTACCTTGCGCGTGCAGTGAACGGAGCTGGAAGCAGATGCACTGTTCGTTTGGTGGTGAAATGCACAGCAGACTGTAATTTGTGTGCGTCAATTTGACCAAAACATACACCACTTGATTGTACTCATCACCAAATCGACTATTAAAGATATCTTGGACGAACACCTCTCTCTGAGCCCTGCTCTCTGATCGGACCTTCCTGTTTCTAAGACCTACCAAGCCAGCACCCCCAGAATTCACACACTATTTCAGCGAAGAATGCTCAGTGTACCCCATTAGCTATCCTCAACCTTCACCATCAGAGCACCAACAAGCTGTAGACCATTGTTCAAGCTCCTACACAGGCTCCTACCCAGATACAGCGCTAGCTCCTTAGCTGACAATCTGTGCAGCCTCTCGCTCCCTAGTCGTGATCCGGTGGATCCACCTCTGACAGCTCCGCACAGCAACATGGGGGAAACTCTGCGAGTCATTCAGGCCTTATTTGTTCTAGAGTATGTACACAGTGTGCACGGTGGCTCTTGTGGGGGGTGATCAGCACCGCCTTTTTGGGACTTGTTTGTTAAAAACAGCGGATACACGGACTTGCAGAACTAGACCAGCTCACTTCCTCCTCGCACACACCACATTGACGTCACACTGACGTTTTAGCCCTTGTTCTACCTTTTTAATGAGAGGAATTCCCTCAGAACTCTCTCTCAGTACAGAGTACATACAACATCCCAATGACTTTACTCCTCACACGTCCCTGCTGCAGTAGAATGGGCTCAGATTTGACTTCGGTTTTACCAGCAGCCAGTTCAGAGTTATCTGCATTCCATAGTGTTGGAGCGAATGATGAACAGCTGAGCAGTGAAGGCTCAGTTACTGGCTGGGCTAACGTCGAAGCCAGATGAAATCCGGACAGGTTGGCACAGCGCATAACATTCTGATCTAGCAGTGGACGCTACACAGGGGCGAGAACGGGGATATCCAGCAGTCGAGGGCGCTAATCGGGGGGGAAAGAGTCATCCCCAGCTCGACACCGGGTCGAAAACGAAAGTGAAAGTCCGTGTGGAATATGGCTAGTTTAAAGAGCCTTAAGGAGCCAACTGTGCCCAGTGACCCACTCGTCTGTTTGGTAGAAGTCCAAGCTGTATCCCTCACATAGTGCACTGTACAGGAAGTGGACAGCATTGTGAGAAACTGTTTAGCAGTCGAGGACGCTGAAGCAGCGCGCAGAGTAAGATCCAGCACCTGACGGCGCTGCTGGATTATCCACCTGTTTTGTGGTGTTCCACCATTAACGGACCACCATACAGCCAGATCTTCACTATTAGCTGACAAGGGAAATCGGTGAGGGGGACTTGTGAGGCGCTGGCTTGTGTCTTAGCAGTTAAAACCTTAATACATCACTCCTAAAACAGCCCCGCGCGCTCGCTGAAGGGCGTGGCCGGTAGCTCAGCTGACCTTGCTGAAGCTGAGTGCCCGTGTTTTCTGTCCGAGTAGAGCCTTTGTCTGCTTTAAGAGTAGGTGTAGATGCTGAAACATCGGTGGAATACATGGTGGAATATGTTCTGATTTTACACACATGCGCACCACTACATTAGCAATACAATAATAATAACACGCACAGGTATAATCGGAACTATATATCTCTCAATGCAAAAGGCGTTTATTAGCATAACTGACGAACTTGTAGCTGATTGACATAACCCAACCAAACTAATATAATAAATATGACAAGTGGTTTCTCCAAACCTACCACAACAAATGGAAGTTTTGCAAAGGGGGTTGAATAATTTTGATTGTGACTGTATTATATTTATTAGTAGTAGTATTTGTTGTTACAGTGGCACTGCTTATTAAAAGTTGGGGTTAAATTAAACTGGCATGATCACCATGTTTTTATAGTAAATGTTTAGGACATATATGTTTAATCTTCACCTGTTTTCCCTCCCGTAGGATCAAATCCTAATTTAGGAGATTTAAAGTCCTCATACTGAAGGTGTTATGAATTTCTCTACTATAGTTTAGGGTATATTAAACTGTTTGCCTTGGCTCACACCCCTGTATATTTACATGATTGGTGTGGTTTGGTATCTGGTGTGCTGTGATCAGGGTAATGGTGTGGTTTGGTATCTGGTGTGTTGTGGTCAGGGTAATGGTGTGGTTTGGTATCTGGTGTGCTGTGATCAGGGTAATGGTGTGGTTTGGTATATGGTGTGTTGTGATCAGGGTAATGGTGTGGTTTGGTATATGGTGTGTTGTGATCAGGGTAATGGTGTGGTTTGGGTATATGTGGTGTGTGTTGTGATCAGGGTAATGGTGTGGTTTGGTATATGGTGTGTTGTGATCAAGGTAATGGATGTGGTGTGGTTGTGTATGCTGTGTGGTTTGGTGTGCTGTGATCAGGGTAATGGTGTGGTTTGGTATCTGGTGTGTTGTGATCAGGGTAATGGTGTGGTTTGGTATCTGGTGTGTTGTGATCATGGTAATGGTGTGGTTTGGTATCTGGTGTGTTGTGATCAGGGTAATGGTGTGGTTTGGTATCTGGTGTGCTGGGATCAGGGTAATGGTGTGGTTAGGTATATGGTGTGTTGTGATCAGGGTAATGGTGTGGTTTGGTATCTGGTGTGTTGTGGTCAGGGTAATGGTGTGGTTTGGTATCTGGTGTGCTGTGATCAGGGTAATGGTGTGGTTTGGTATCTGGTGTGTTGTGGTCAGGGTAATGGTGTGGTTTGGTATCTGGTGTGTTGTGGTCAGGGTAATGGTGTGGTTTGGTATCTGGTGTGTTGTGGTCAGGGTAATGGTGTGGTTTGGTATCTGGTGTGTTGTGGTCAGGGTAATGGTGTGGTTTGGTATCTGGTGTGTTGTGGTCAGAGTAATGGTGTGGTTTGGTATCTGGTGTGTTGTGATCAGGGTAATGGTGTGGTTTGGTATCTGGTGTGTTGTGGTCAGGGTAATGGTGTGGTTTGGTATCTGGTGTGTTGTGATCAGGGTAATGGTGTGGTTTGGTATCTGGTGTGCTGTGATCAGGGTAATGGTGTGGTTTGGTATATGGTGTGCTGTGATCAGGGTAATGGTGTGGTTTGGTATCTGGTGTGTTGTGATCAGGGTAATGGTGTGGTTTGGTATCTGGTGTGTTGTGGTCAGGGTAATGGTGTGGTTTGGTATCTGGTGTGTTGTGGTCAGAGTAATGGTGTGGGTCTAGGTATATGGTGTGTTTGTGTCAGGGGTAATGTGTGGTTTGGTATCTGCGTGTGTTGTGGCCAGGGTAATGGTAGTGGTTTGGATCATCTGGTGTGCTGTGATCAGGGTAATGGTGTGGGTTTTGGTATCTGGATGTGTGTGTGTGTCAGGGTAATGGTGTGGTTTGGTATCTGGTGTGTGTGATCTGGTGTGTAATTGGTGTGGTTTGGTATCTGGGTGTTTGTGATCAGGGTAATGGTGTGGTTTGGTATATGGTGTGTTGTGATCAGGGTAATGGTGTGGTTTGGTATCTGGTGTGCTGTGATCAGGGTAATGGTGTGGTTTCGTATCTGGTGTGTTGTGGTAAGGGTAATGGTGTGGTTTGGTATATGGTGTGTTGTGATCAGGGTAATGGTGTGGTTTGGTATTTGGTGTGTTGTTTGTGGGTCAGTGGTAATGGTGTGGTTTTGTTGTATCTGGTGTGTTGTGTTATCAGGGTAATGGGTGTGGTTTGGTATCTGTGAATGTGTTGTGGTTCAGGGGTAATGGTGGTGTGTGGTTTTGGTATAGATGGGTGTTGTGGTCAGGGTTAATGGTGTGGTTTGGTTGTATCTTGATGTGATTGTTGTGGTCAGGGTAATGTGTGGTTTGGCTATCTGGTGTGTTGTGGTCAGGGTAATGGTGTGGTTTGGTATCTGGTGTGTTGTGGTCAGGGTAATGGTGTGGTTTGGTATCTGTGGTGTGTTTTGGGTCAGGGTTATTGCTAATGGGTGTGGTTTGTGTATTGGTGTGCTGTGATCAGGGTATAATGGGTGAGGGTTTGGGTATCTGGTGTGTTATCGTGAGGGTAATGGTGTGGTTTGGTATCTGGTGTGTTGTGGTCAGGGTAATGGTGTGGTTTGGTATCTGGTGTGTTGTGGTCAGGGTAATGGTGTGGTTTGGTATCTGGTGTGTTGTGGTCAGGGTAATGGTGTGGTTTGGTATCTGGTGTGTTGTGGTCAGGGTAATGGTGTGGTTTGGTATCTGATGTGTTGTGGTCAGGGTAATGGTGTGGTTTGGTATCTGGTGTGTTGTGGTCAGGGTAATGGTGTGGTTTGGTATATGGTGTGTTGTGATCAGGGTAATGGTGTGGTTTGGTATCTGGTGTGTTGTGATCAGGGTAATGGTGTGGTTTGGTATCTGGTGTGTTGTGATCAGGGTAATGGTGTGGTTTGGTATCTGGTGTGTTATCGTGAGGGTAATGGTGTGGTTTGGTATCTGGTGTGTTATCGTGAGGGTAATGGTGTGGTTTGGTATATGGTGTGTTGTAGTCAGGGTAATGGTGTGGTTTGGTATCTGGTGTGTTGTAGTCAGGGTAATGGTGTGGTTTGGTATATGGTGTGTTGTGGTCAGGGTAATGGTGTGGTTTGGTATCTGGTGTGTTGTGGTCAGGGTAATGGTGTGGTTTGGTATCTGGTATGTTGTGATCAGGGTAATGGTGTGGTTTGGTATCTGGTGTGTTGTGATCAGGGTAATGGTGTGGTTTGGTATCTGGTGTGTTATCGTGAGGGTAATGGTGTGGTTTGGTATATGGTGTATATGGTGTGTGTGTTTTCTTATTGAAATGTTCTCTTTTTAACAGTTGCACCATGACGTCCTACCCCGTCCTGCTCACGCTACTGATCACATCATGCCCTGCCACTGGTAAGTGTGCAGGAGGCTTGGCTCATCTCCTTTAGGAGTTTTAGATCTTAAAGATTTTATGTTCATGTTGTTGGTTGGATCTGATTTTTTTTTCTAAGCAATGGCATAAATAGATTGTGTTTTATAATAAATCAGATCCCTATGGACAGATGGTATATTGGTTCATGTATGTTTATATTATAACACTGAAATGCAGGTCAACAAGTCCTGACAGCTTTCTGGAAGAAAAAAGGGCTTTTAATGAGACAGAGTTGTGCAGTTTCGTCACTGTGAGGTTGTGTTGTAACAGTACTTGAGGCTCGTCTGAGTTCAAACAAAGTTTTTAGGTGTAGATTAAATAAG
This sequence comes from Prochilodus magdalenae, assembly GCA_024036415.1. Taxonomy (NCBI): domain Eukaryota; kingdom Metazoa; phylum Chordata; class Actinopteri; order Characiformes; family Prochilodontidae; genus Prochilodus; species Prochilodus magdalenae. The sequence goes on from JAMWET010005495.1 coordinate 48,115, forward strand.
TTAGCATCCTTAATAACCGGTGTATTTTATATAATTATATCTTTTTTAAATATGCTATAAAATATATTACTATAATATATATTTGACCATGTTTTAACCTTGATTTCAGGATCTGAATCAGCTCTTCCTTCAGTCACGGTGAAGCTCCATCACACTGCTACTCTGCCCTGCTCTGAGAGATGTCCTGGTATGGTCAGATGGACTGAGTTCCATAAACCCACTGAGGTTCTGGCTGAGTGTGATCAGACGTCCTGTAGATCAGTGAAGGAGGGATATCAGATGATCCGTGATCAGTACCTGAAGGGAGATCTCTCTCTCACCATCACTGACGCTGATTTCAGTAAGAGAGCCCGGTACACATGTGACTGTGATGGTAAAGACGTCTGTGATGTGCAGTTGAAGATTGAGCGTAAGTGTCCGTCTGTGTAAATGTGAAGTGGCAGTTATATGTGTGCTATGTTCTTACACATTACCACACACACACACACCCCCACAACCACAGACAAACCAGTGTCAGACGGTTAGAGAGCTCAACACTAATGGAGATTTAATTTCCTCCTCAGCTCTGAACACTACAGTTCAGATACAGCCTGGTGAGGATCTGGTGCTGAAGCTGGACATACCAGAAGAAGTGGAGGTGCTTTATAGCAGTACAGGTGCAGCTGGCCCATCCAGCGATCGGATCTGTACAGTAGATGGACGTTCACTCCAGTGTAAACTTGACTACACCCAGAGATCATCAGCCGCCCTTCAGTTAGGAGGAATGAAGGTGTCTGATAGTGGAGTTTACACTGTAATGGACAAAATCAATAAGGAGGTCATTCATACCTATACGGTGACCGTGGAGTCAGCTGGCGTACGTGAATTAAAGAGTATGTATCACATGATCTCTCTCTGTCCAATCAGAATTGACTGCTGCTGAGTTTTAATGATGGTTATGATTATAGTTCTGTGTGTGTGTTTTGCAGATGTTTTGTCAGATTGTGAAGCTGCTGTGCCAGTGTGGGTGTTTGCACTGGTGGTGTTTGGACTTGTAACTGTGATTGTGGGATTAGCGGTGGTGATTGCACAGCAGAGGAGACAACATCGGCCACTCTAGAAAAAACTTGAAGTGAAGATTCCATGTGACCACAGTCCAGAAGAAGAGAGACGGTCACCAATAATGAGGATACCATGATTAGTCTTTTACTGACCGTGATCTATTTTTTTACTGACCGTAATCTGTTTCTTTTGTATCTGTTTCTATCCATCTGTGAATTCCGAAAATGTGCCCACCAGACACTGATGGAAAAGGTGGAATTCCAACCAGCTACTTGGATCACAACCATACTGCGGATGTTTTTGCGCTTGGATAAAGTTTAGCCATAAAAGAGACACATGGACAAAGGTCAGGGAAACAGTGTAGTGGGACTTTGTGCTCTAGAACCGACCCCTCTCTACACTGTTAGAGCTGCCTCTGAAAGGGGACTGTAAAAACCTAGTGTTAGCCCTTTTCCACCAACATGGAACCGGTTCCATTCTGGTTTGTGCACCAAATTTGGAACTGTTCTGTGCATTTGCACTAAAATATATAATCTCAGAACCTGAAAAGTTAGTTCCCAGCTGGAGCCAAAGAGTAGTAGATTCTTCAGCAGACAATATCAATGGGTGTACTACGTTTTTAAGAAAGGTGAAGGCAGTAATTGCGCCACACCGTGGTTTGCTGGAGAACCTGTTCTCTGTCTTTTTGTCTCCAGTAGTTGATTTGTACTTGCTTTCTGGACATAAACAAACATCTGGACATAACAACCCAAACACAAGCAGGTACTCTATATGCTCCACCATCTTGGTACTACTGTTCATTACCCCTGTGCGGCGCCCACTGTTGACGTATGCTTTGATGTTTCTTGGTTTCATTGAAAGCTGGTGCAAACGCAGACTGCCCTGTTGACCCACTCCCAGCAAAGTTGGTGGTCCACTGGTGTTTTACTCAGCATTTTCTCGGTTCCAGCAAACAGTGGGGTGTCAGCCTGATCAAGCCAGCACACCAATATATGCTCAATATCTGGGTGGGTTGCCTGAATAGCACCACGGTTCTAAGAAACCTGAACAGAACCAGTTCTAGAACCAGGGTTCTTTTGGTGGAAAAGGGCTAACACAGAGATCATACAGGTTCACTGAGAGGGATTTGCCTGGTGCTGTTTGTATGTGCTGGAGTTGTTCTTTTATTGTTTTCTTGAATTCAGGGCAACTGTCAATCAATTAGTGCCATTCCACATGGAGCATTGCCAGAGTTTTTGTGAGCCTTAACTGATATTGTACAGTGATACTTTCCGTAATATAACTATTACTGCCTGTACGCTGGATAGACCACACTAGACTAATGTCACCAAGAAGACTAAGGGCTTTTTCAGGACAAGGACAAGTGAAGATTTCGCAACGGTCTTGTTTACTTCCTTTATGATCGGTAGACATCTGAACCATTCCAAACCCTGTGTTGTTGTTTATTTAATTGTCTATTTAGGACCATTAAGATTATGTTTGTACATACCAGAGGTGGAGGTGCTTTATAACAGTACAGGTGCAGATCTGTACAGAAGATGGACGTTCACTACGGAGTAAACCTGACTACACCCAGAGAGTGACCCTCACATCTGCTCTGGAACTGGGAGGCCGTACTCCATCTGATAGTGGAGATTATACTATGCACAGAAGGAACAAAGACGTCCTTCACACCTACACAGTGAGCGTGAGGTCAGCAGCTGGAGGGGAATTTAAGGGTATGTAGTCACATGATCTCTCTCTGTCCAATCAGAGTTCTCTGAGCAGGAATCTGCTGCTGTACTTTAATGACAGTGTTTAAACTGTATTATAACTGTGTGTGTATGTGTGTGTGTGTTTTGTAGATGACCAGTCAGATCTGGACACAGATAAAGGAGATGGTGTACCAGTGTCGGTGGTTCTGCTGCTGCTGAATGTGAGGTGCTCCTGGACACACTGAGGGAGAGAAAGAATTTTAGGACTGATGAAAGTAAGACTGGTGATCGATGTTGGCTTGAGATGGTTTATGTGTCCTATGATTTCTAAATAAAGGACTCAGGTACAGTCATGCTGGTGTGCGTATGTGTCCTTGAGCTCCCTTTGGGTTCCCCAGTCAGTATGTCTCGTCCCCTCCCCAGGCCAAGCCACATTAAATACACATTAAATAAACATAGGATAAAATACATAGGAAATATTAACATTAGTAAACTGACCAAGAATTAGACAAATCTGTGATTGGATTTGGCATGTAAGGTTCTGGATGTAGCCACATCAGTGTTCAGACACTCTTACATCAGAGAACTGGTCAGGTGGTTCCAGATGTGGTGGATGCCTTCCGTGGCACAATTCCGAGGAGAATTCCCTGTAGGCTGGGATTGTATCCACTGCTGGTAGACCCGCATGACCGTATGCTTCCACACACCTGCAGATTCAGCTACTTCCTTCACACTATGGTCTTTGGCCACGCCCACATGCAGTCCCTCCTTTTAGCCAATCATTAACATCTGCTCTGGAGCCATTTTACACACATGGAACGAGACATTCCCTGCACTGTAGCACCTCTTCCCAATCTATGGATCCCGTCACTCACACCCCCCCCCCACAGGGGTTTATAGCCCATCATCCTCGTGCAGCGCCACCTGCAGGAGCCTGAAGTTACTACCACCTTAAACACACAAGCTTAGGTTTTTTGTCTAGTGAGATTGAGTCTTGAAGGCATCTCAGTCTGATTTGTTTGAAGTGACTGATTGTAGTTTAAATGAAGCAGTGAGTAAAGTTTTATTTATTTCTTCGTTCAAATGGGGGAACAAAGTCATATACTTTATCTGCTCAGTGTAATTTATATGTGGACTGGAGTGGAGGTGTTTCACCACCACATCATAAGAGTAAGCTTTTAAAAATCCCAATAACATAAACCTCATGATACACGGCTTTACTTTACTTTATTACACTAGCATATTTTTATGACAGAAAATTTATTATATGAACCTGCAGTTTAACCATGTGCAAATCCAAAGCAGCACATTCATTTAGAGTTCTACTGCCACCTTGTGGACATTCATGAGCACAGCATTCCTGCTGCCTAGTGAGTTCCATGACATGTTTAACATTTTAATTGTATTTTTTTTTATTTAAGTAATCTGTATTCAGTGATTACAATGGTAATTATATTCAGTAGTCAAAAATGGCCTGTTTTAAAGGGTAGGTTTAACAATGTCTAAGTTTGGAAGTTTATTATTAGACCATATTTTTCCCTGTTGTATTGTCTGTTTTTAGATGTGTTCCATATTTCTAATGTTCTAACTACAAAGCAGCTTGTTCTAACTGCAAAGTTCTGATTACCACTGTTGAAAATCTGTGTAAAACACTTTAAAGCAAGGAGCTGGTGATTTTTGTCATATGTTTTTGTTTGTTATATTTTAATGAACCTGGTAAATGGCGTATCCAGTGAGCAGTGGGAGGTGAACGTTTTCATTAATATTGAATTGAACATGTATTTGCATTGCAGTGTACACTATACATTTCACTCTCAAGGCCATTAGACTTTAATGAGGTAAGATCTCTCCATGTTTATAAATCTACTGCTAACAAGTTGTATTATTTAAGATCATTTTAAGTTATTTTAATGAAAAGTATCCCACAGTTAGCCTTAACAGAAACACTGTTTAGTTTAGCCTATAGTGTTGTAAACTAAGCTTCTGTTAACACTTCAGCACAACAAGCATACAACCACCGTACACGTCATTAGTACACCTGGCATTTAAACTGATTGTCCATTATATCAGCTCCACTGACCCTATAGGAGCACTGTGTAGTTCTACAATTACAGACTGTAGTCTGTTGCCCTGTTCATCAATGGTCAGGACCCCCACAGGACCACCACAGAGCAGGTACTGTGCCATTCTACAAGGTGGGTCAGCAAGGTAGGAGTGTCTAATAGAGTGGACAGTGAGTGGACACAGTGTCTAAACACTCCAGCAGCACTGCTGTGTCTGATCCACTCACACCAGCACCACCCACACTAACACACCACCACCACGTCAGTGTCACTGCAGTTCTGAGAATGATCCACCACCCACATACTACCTGCTCTGTGGTGGTCCTGTGGGGGTCCTGACCATTGAAGAACAGGGTAATACAGTACACAGAGAAACAGATGGACTACAGTCTGGACCTGCACACCTACAGAGTGTCCTATACGGTCAGTGGAGCTGATGGAGGGGACAGTGGGTGCATTAAGCTCTGCTAAGGCAGGGGTCAATAAATCCAGTCCTGGAGGGTCCAGTGTCCAGTGTCCCATGTTTTTCTAGTATTCCTGCTCTAAAGCACCGACTGAATTAACTACTGATTTGGAATCGGTGTGTTTGCGCAGGGAGCTTACTAATCTGTGGGAGACCTTACTCTTTATTACTCTTCATACCATCCTGTGTGAAAAAGTATTTGAACCTGGATCAGAGGAGACAGACTTCAGGGCTCCTTTTGAAGCAATGGCAGACATGCACTTCTTTCACTGTGCTCTTCTTCCTCCTAATCTTCATTTGCCGTACCGAAGTCGTGCAGGTTGGTGTGCTGTGCAGAGAGTGTGCTGAGTTAAAGCAGGCTGGAGAATTCAGTCTTCTCAGTTCCTGTGAAGGTCTCATCGTGAGCGAACTGTGCTGTGTTATTTTGAAGTTGATGGTTATCATTGGGGTTCTGTAGGGGTCTTGTCTCTGATATTTCAGGCTGATTGAGGTCTTTTTATTAAAAGTATTAATATTTAGTGGAGCTGTTGGAATATATACCCAACACATACATATATCCCTAACTCTACTGACTTTATATCCAGCATGTACAGACTTATACAGCAGTGTGACCTGAAACCTACATTTTACCAGGTTCTTATTGTTTCGTAGATCATGACTACAATATTGACAGGTTTGCTGTATTGCTTTTCAGGACAAGACGACACTTCTCAGCTGAGTAATGTACCACAAAGGAAGGTTAAAAAAGAAAACTGCAATCCCTGCCAGAGAACTTAACACCGCCCAAAGTCCAAAATAAAATGGAGCATATTTTTAATGTGAAATGATTAAACTGGATGACATTAAATATCTAGAACCAGTACTAGTTCAGCAAGAGTAACGTCTACTAATGCTGGCGTAGTTTCGCCATTGCGTTTTCTCCACCAATGAGACAATCGATTGTGTTTAACATGGGCCACACCCAACTTATGTGGCTCGACATCGACATCCTGGGAAAGTTGGAGTGTGTTTATGGGGGGTGGTTCACTTGGTGCACGCTGCTCTGCACGCTGTTTTTCTTCGTTCAGTGAGAGGAAGAATATTCCTACTTGGAGAAGACCTGCATTTCTGGAACCCAACACAGCTCTAGAGTAAGTACCCCACACTGTTTCTATCTCCTGACTCTCGGTGCTGGGTGATTCTCGGTGCTGGGTGACTCTCGGTGCTGGGTGACTCTCGGTGCTGGGTGACTCTCGGTGCTGGGTGACTCTCGGTGCTGGGTGATTCTCGGTGCTGGGTGACTCTCGGTGCTGGGTGACTCTCGGTGCTGGGTGATTCTCGGTGCTGGTGATTCTCGGTGCTGGTGATTCTCGGTGCTGGGTGACTCTCGGTGCTGGGTGATTCTCGGTGCTGGGTGATTCTCGGTGCTGGGTGACTCTCGGTGCTGGGTGATTCTCGGTGCTGGGTGATTCTCGGTGCTGGGTGACTCTCGGTGCTGGGTGACTCTCGGTGCTGGGTGACTCTCGGTGCTGGGTAACTCTCGGTGTTTAAGGCTTGTTGAAGTTCAGACCCCTCTCTGTTAGTTAGCCCACCGCTGATGACGGTCAGGAGGTCCTGTGCGGGTACTACACGGCTATACCGGTGTTCAGCTGAACATCACCTGCTCTGTAAATGTAGGTTACGATGTTGGAGGTTCTTTTATTCATGTTACTGAATATGACCTGCAGGTCGAGCCTACGGAGGATGATCTGGAAGATTACCCAGGACTGCCTCACTGTTCTCTCGGTTAGGATGATCTGGAAGATCAGTCTGGAGTTATACAGGCTCTCAGACACGGACAGACCGAGTGTTACTCAGAGAGCTAGATAGGTACCCGGGTTAGGAACAGTGGGCTTAGCTTCAGGCTACCGAACCCGGTATAAAGTTTCCGAACCCGGTATAAAGTTTCCGAACCCGTTATAAAGTTATCGAACCCGGTATAAAGTGTTAATAAACAGTGCTAAGTTCTCAGAGTCTTGTGAAGGTGAGGTCTGAGTTCTGGTGAACTTCCTGAGCATGTGTTTGTCCCCGGATGTACTGTCTCGGACTGTCTTTAAACCGAGGCTGGAGCTTCTCACTGCAGTTTCAGCGGCGCCATTTTTACCACTTTAAGGTGGACCGGCTAGAAGCGAACAGTCTCAGCTGCTTTCCAGTTGACCAAGAGACTTAAAATCGGCTGCACTGGCTCGAGGCACAGCCCGAGCAGGCATTCTGTGTTAGATAGACCCGCACTCGTCCGTGTCTCTTTCTTTTCGCACCCCTTGTTCCTCCCAGTCATTTTTGGACACATCTAAGCGCGGTTGTTTGAGTTCGCCCGAGGGACACCAGACTTCACATACACACTACGGGCAGGCTCCCAGACACTAATCCACAGTCATACCGACCCGCACTCGTTTATTCATCCCACGGAAAGGAAATGCACTTTTCTAGTTATTATGGTTCTTATTGTAATATCAGTCTGAGGTACCTCATTGTGTGTAAAGCCCTCAAGCCACAAACAATCTATATTCTGGTGTTCTGGTCTTGTACCCGGTCCTTCATGTACACAACATGCTCGGTTTAAACTGCAGCTGTAATAAACCACAGTTAGATCGTCCAGTGATATTCTCTGTGATCAAATCCACCAACGTTACTGCAGGGGCACTTCTAAAGGTCCTGAAGCAGTAATACACTGGAGGTTCATGTTGTGGAGTGAGATATGGGCACTGGTGGTGGAGGCCCGAAGATCAGTCAGCAGTATCTCCCATCACAGCACTAACTTTAGTTCATGTGGTTCAACGATCAGTATAGGGAGATCACTGGAACACTGTAATGCTAATGAGCTCTACACCACATCACAACATCATGGTGCTGATGTAGTTCCTGTCAGAGCCCCATCACCACCCTGCATACGTGTACTTCTAGGAGCTGTGAGCTAAGAGAGACAGTGTTTTACCTCTGAGCTAAGAGAGACAGTGTTTTTAGTTTTTAGCTAACAAAGGCTGTGTTTTTAGCTTTTAGCTAACAAAGGCTGTGTTATTAGTTTTTAGCTAACAAAGGCTGTGTTATTAGTTTTTAGCTAACAAAGGCTGTGTTTTTAGTTTTTAGCTAACAGAGGCTGTGTTTTTAGCTCTGAGCTAAGAGAGACAGTGTTTTTAGCTTTTAGCTAACAGAGGCTGTGTTTGTAGCTTTAAGCTAAGAGAGACAGTGTTTTTAGCTTTTAGCTAACAGAGGCTGTGTTTGTAGCTTTAAGCTAAGAGAGACAGTGTTTTTAGCTTTTAGCTAACAAAGGCTGTGTTTTAGCTTTTAGCTAACAGAGGCTGTGTTTGTAGCTTTGAGCTAAGAGAGGCAGTGTTTTTAGCTTTTAGCTAACAAAGGCTGTGTTTTTAGCTTTTAGCTAACAAAGGCTGTGTTTTTAGCTTTTAGCTAACAAAGGCTGTGTTTTTAGCTTTTAGCTAACAGAGGCTGTGTTTGTAGCTTTAAGCTAAGAGAGCCAGTGTTTTTAGCTTTTAGCTAACAAAGGCTGTGTTTTTAGCTTTTAGCTAACAAAGGCTGTGTTTTTAGTTTTTAGCTAACAGAGGCTGTGTTTGTAGCTTTGAGCTAAGAGAGGCAGTGTTTTTAGCTTTTAGCTAACAGAGGCTGTGTTTTTAGCTTTTAGCTAACAAAGGCTGTGTTTTTAGCTTTTAGCTAACAGAGGCTGTGTTTGTAGCTTTAAGCTAAGAGAGCCAGTGTTTTTAGCTTTTAGCTAACAAAGGCTGTGTTTTTAGCTTTTAGCTAACAGAGGCTGTGTTTTTAGCTTTTAGCTAACAAAGGCTGTGTTTTTAGTTTTTTAGCTAACAGAGGCTGTGTTTTTAGCTTTTAGCTAACAAAGGCTGTGTTTTTAGCTTTTAGCTAACAGAGGCTGTGTTTGTGGCTTTGAGCTAAGAGAGCCAGTGTTTTTAGCTTTTAGCTAACAAAGGCTGTGTTTTTAGCTTTTAGCTAACAGAGGCTGTGTTTTTAGCTCTGAGCTAAGAGAGGCAGTGTTTTTAGCTTTTAGCTAACAGAGGCTGTGTTTGTAGCTTTAAGCTAAGAGAGACAGTGTTTTTAGCTTTTAGCCAACAGAGGCTGTGTTTTTAGCTTTTAGCCAACAGAGGCTGTGTTTGTAGCTTTGAGCTAAGAGAGACAGTGCTTTTAGCTAACAGAAGTTGTGTTTTTAGCTTTTAGCTAACAGAGGCTGTGTTTGTAGCTCTGAGCTAAGAGAGACAGTATTTGTAGCTCTGAGCTAAGAGAGACAGTATTTGTAGCTCTGAGCTAAGAGAGACAGTGTTTGTAGCTCTGAGCTAACAGAGGCTGTGTTTGTAGCGTTGCGCTAAGAGAGAGGGTGTTTTAGCTTTGAGCTAAGAGAGACAGTGTTTTTAGCTTTTAGCTAACAGAGGCTGTGTTTGTAGCTTTGAGCTAAGAGAGAGAGTGTTTTTAGCTCTGAGCTAAGAGAGACAGTGTTTTAGCTCTGAGCTAAGACAGACAGTGTTTGTAGCTTTGAGCTAAGAAAGACAGTGTTTTCAGCTCTGAGCTAAAAGAGACAGTGTTTGTAGCTTTGAGCTAAGAGAGACAGTGTTTTTAGCTTTTAGCTAACAGAGGCTGTGTTTGTAGCTTTGAGCTAAGATAGACAGTGTTTTTAGCTTTGAGCTAAGAGAGGCAGTGTTTTTAGCTCTGAGCTAAGACGGACAGTGTTTTTAGCTCTGAGCTAAGAGGGACAGTGTTTTAGCTCCGAGCTAAGAGGGACAGTGTTTTTAGCTCCGAGCTAAGAGGGACAGTGTTTTAGCTCTGAGCTAAGAGGGACAGTGTTTTAGCTCTGAGCTAAGAGGGACAGTGTTTTAGCTCTGAGCTAAAAGGGACAGTGTTTTAGCTCTGAGCTAAAAGGGACAGTGTTTTAGCTCTGAGCTAAGAGGGACAGTGTTTTAGCTCTGAGCTAAGAGGGACAGTGTTTTAGCTCTGAGCTAAGAGGGGCAGTGTTTTAGCTCTGAGCTAAGAGAGGCAGTGTTTTTAGCTCTGAGCTAAGAGAGATAGTGTTTTAGCTCTGAGCTAAGAGAGACAGTGTTTTTAGCTTTTAGCTAAGAGACGCTGTGTTTTTAGCTTTTAGCTAACAGAGGCTGTGTTTGTAGCTCTGAGCTAAGAGAGACAGTGTTTGTAGCTCTGAGCTAAGAGAGACAGTGTTTGTAGCTCTGAGCTAAGAGGGACAATGTTTGTAGCTCTGAGCTAAGAGGGACAGTGTTTGTAGCTCTGAGCTAAGAGAGACAGTGTTTGTAGCTCTGAGCTAAGAGAGACAGTGTTTGTAGCTCTGAGCTAAGAGAGACAGTGTTTGTAGCTCTGAGCTAAGAGAGACAGTGTTTGTAGCTCTGAGCTAAGAGAGACAGTGTTTTAGCTCAGAGCTAGGAGAGACAGTGTTTTAGCTCTGAGCTAAGAGAGACAGTGTTTTAGCTCTGAGCTAAGAGAGACAGTGTTTTTAGCTCTGAGCTAAGAGAGACAGTGTTTGTAGCTCTGAGCTAAGAGAGACAGTGTTTTAGCTCAGAGCTAGGAGAGACAGTGTTTTAGCTCTGAGCTAAGAGAGACAGTGTTTTAGCTCTGAGCTAAGAGAGACAGTGTTTTAGCTCTGAGCTAAGAGAGACAGTGTTTTAGCTCTGAGTTAGAGAGACAGTGTTTTAGCTCTGAGCTATGAGAGACAGTGTTGTAGCTCTGAGCTATGAGAGACAGTGTTGTAGCTCTGAGCTAAAAGAGGCAGTGTTTTAGCTCTGAGCTAAGAGAGACAGTGTTTTAGCTCTGAGCTAAGAGAGACAGTGTTTTTAGCTCTGAGCTAAGAGAGACAGTGTTTTTAGCTCTGAGCTAAGAGAGACAGTGTTTTTAGCTCTGAGCTAAGAGAGACAGTGTTTTTAGCTCTGAGCTAAGAGAGACAGTGTTTTAGCTCTGAGCTAAGAGAGACAGTGTTTTTAGCTCTGAGCTAAGAGAGACAGTGTTTTAGCTCTGAGCTAAGAGAGACAGTGTTTTAGCTCTGAGCTAAGAGAGACAGTGTTTTAGCTCTGAGCTAAGAGAGACAGTGTTTTAGCTCTGAGCTAAGAGAGACAGTGTTTTAGCTCTGAGCTAAGAGAGACAGTGTTTTAGCTCTGAGCTAAGAGAGACAGTGTTTTAGCTCTGAGCTAAGAGAGACAGTGTTTTAGCTCTGAGCTAAGAGAGACAGTGTTTTAGCTCTGAGCTAAGAGAGACAGTGTTTTTAGCTCTGAGCTAAGAGAGACAGTGTTTTTAGCTCTGAGCTAAGAGAGACAGTGTTTTTAGCTCTGAGCTAAGAGGGACAGTGTTTTTAGCTCTGAGCTAAGAGAGACAGTGTTTTAGCTCTGAGCTAAGAGTAACAGTGTTTGTAGGTTTGAGCTAAGAAAGACAGTGTTTTTAGCTCTGAGCTAAGAGAGACAGTGTTTTTAGCTCTGAGCTAAGAGAGACAGTGTTTTTAGCTCTGAGCTAAGAGAGACAGTGTTTTAGCTCTGAGCTAAGAGAGACAGTGTTTTAGCTCTGAGCTAAGAGAGACAGTGTTTTAGCTCTGAGCTAAGAGAGACAGTGTTTGTAGCTCTGAGCTAAGAGAGACAGTGTTTTTAGCTCTGAGCTAAGAGAGACAGTGTTTTTAGCTCTGAGCTAAGAGAGACAGTGTTTTAGCTCTGAGCTAAGAGAGACAGTGTTTTTAGCTTTTAGCTAACAGAGGCTGTGTTTGTAGCTCTGAGCTAAGAGAGACAGTGTTTTTAACTCTGAGCTAAGAGAGACAGTGTTGTAGCTCTGAGCTAAGAGAGACAGTGTTTTAGCTCTGAGCTAAGAGAGACAGTGTTTTAGCTCTGAGCTAAGAGAGACAGTGTTTTAGCTCTGAGCTAAGAGAGACAGTGTTTGTAGCTCTGAGCTAAGAGAGACAGTGTTTGTAGCTCTGAGCTAAGAGAGGAAGTGTTTTAGCTCTGAGCTAAGAGAGACAGTGTTTTAGCTCTGAGCTAAGAGAGACAGTGTTTGTAGCTCTGAGCTAAGAGAGACAGTGTTTTGCTCTGAGCTAAGAGAGGAAGTGTGTTTGCTCTGAGCTAAGAGAAACAGTGTTTGTAACTCTGAGCTAAGAGAGACAGTGTTTGTAGCTTTGAGCTAAGAGACAGTGTTTTTAGCTCTGAGCTAAGAGAGACAGTGTTTTTAGCTCTGAGCTAAGAGAGACAGTGTTTTTAGCTCTGAGCTAAGAGAGACAGTGTTTTTAGCTCTGAGCTAAGAGAGACAGTGTTTTAGCTCTGAGCTAAGAGAGACAGTGTTTTAGCTCTGAGCTAAGAGAGACAGTGTTTTAGCTCTGAGCTAAGAGAGACAGTGTTTTGGCTCTGAGCTAAGAGAGACTGTGTTTTTAGCTCTGAGCTAAGAGAGACAGTGTTTTTAGCTTTGAGTTAAGAGAGGCAGTGTTTTAGCTCTGAGCTAAGAGAGGCAGTGTTTTAGCTCTGAGCTAAGAGAGACAGTGTTGTAGCTCTGAGCTAAGAGAGACAGTGTTTTCAGCTCTGAGCTAAGAGAGACAGTGTTGTAGCTCTGAGCTAAGAGAGACAGTGTTTTTAGCTCTGAGATAAGAGAGACAGTGTTTTTAGCTCTGAGCTAAGAGAGACAGTGTTTTTAGCTTTTGGCTAACAGAGGCTGTTTCCGTAGCTTTGAGCTAAGAGGGACAGTGTTTGTAGCTCTGAGCTAAGAGAGACAGTGTTGTAGCTCTGAGCTAAGAGAGACAGTGTTTTTAGCTCTGAGCTAAGAGAGACAGTGTTTTTAGCTCTGAGCTAAGAGAGACAGTGTTTTAGCTCTGAGCTAAGAGAGACAGTGTTTTTAGCTTTTAGCTAACAGAGGCTGTGTTTGTAGCTCTGAGCTAAGAGAGACAGTGTTTTTAACTCTGAGCTAAGAGAGACAGTGTTGTAGCTCTGAGCTAAGAGAGACAGTGTTTTAGCTCTGAGCTAAGAGAGACAGTGTTTTAGCTCTGAGCTAAGAGAGACAGTGTTTTAGCTCTGAGCTAAGAGAGACAGTGTTTGTAGCTCTGAGCTAAGAGAGACAGTGTTTGTAGCTCTGAGCTAAGAGAGACAGTGTTTGTAGCTCTGAGCTAAGAGAGACAGTGTTTGTAGCTCTGAGCTAAGAGAGGAAGTGTTTTAGCTCTGAGCTAAGAGAGACAGTGTTTTAGCTCTGAGCTAAGAGAGACAGTGTTTGTAGCTCTGAGCTAAGAGAGACAGTGTTTTGCTCTGAGCTAAGAGAGGAAGTGTGTTTGCTCTGAGCTAAGAGAAACAGTGTTTGTAACTCTGAGCTAAGAGAGACAGTGTTTGTAGCTTTGAGCTAAGAGACAGTGTTTTTAGCTCTGAGCTAAGAGAGACAGTGTTTTTAGCTCTGAGCTAAGAGAGACAGTGTTTTTAGCTCTGAGCTAAGAGAGACAGTGTTTTTAGCTCTGAGCTAAGAGAGACAGTGTTTTTAGCTCTGAGCTAAGAGAGACAGTGTTTTAGCTCTGAGCTAAGAGAGACAGTGTTTTGGCTCTGAGCTAAGAGAGACTGTGTTTTTAGCTCTGAGCTAAGAGAGACAGTGTTTTTAGCTTTGAGTTAAGAGAGGCAGTGTTTTAGCTCTGAGCTAAGAGAGGCAGTGTTTTAGCTCTGAGCTAAGAGAGACAGTGTTGTAGCTCTGAGCTAAGAGAGACAGTGTTTTCAGCTCTGAGCTAAGAGAGACAGTGTTGTAGCTCTGAGCTAAGAGAGACAGTGTTTTTAGCTCTGAGATAAGAGAGACAGTGTTTTTAGCTCTGAGCTAAGAGAGACAGTGTTTTTAGCTTTTGGCTAACAGAGGCTGTTTCCGTAGCTTTGAGCTAAGAGGGACAGTGTTTGTAGCTCTGAGCTAAGAGAGACAGTGTTGTAGCTCTGAGCTAAGAGAGACAGTGTTTTTAGCTCTGAGCTAAGAGAGACAGTGTTTGTAGCTCTGAGCTAAGAGAGACAGTGTTTTCAGCTCTGAGCTAAGAGAGACAGTGTTGTAGCTCTGAGCTAAGAGAGACAGTGTTTTTAGCTCTGAGATAAGAGAGACAGTGTTTTAGCTCTGAGCTAAGAGAGACAGTGTTTTTAGCTCTGAGCTAAGAGAGGCAGTGTTTTAGCTCTGAGCTAAGAGAGGCAGTGTTTTAGCTCTGAGCTAAGAGAGACAGTGTTTTTAGCTCGGAGCTAAGAGAGACAGTGTTTTTAGCTCCGAGCTAAGAGAGACAGTGTTTTTAGCTCTGAGCTAAGAGAGACAGTGTTTTAGCTCTGAGCTAAGAGAGACAGTGTTTTAGCTCTGAGATAAGAGGGACAGTGTTTTAGCTCTGAGCTAAGAGGGACAGTGTTTTAGCTCTGATCTAAGAGAGACAGTGTTTTAGCTCTGAGCTAAGAGAGACAGTGTTTTAGCTCTGAGCTAAGAGAGACAGTGTTTTAGCTCTGAGCTAAGAGAGACAGTGTTTTAGCTCTGAGCTAAGAGAGACAGTGTTTTAGCTCTGAGCTAAGAGAGACAGTGTTTTAGCCCTGAGCTAAGAGAGACAGTGTTTTAGCTCTGAGCTAAGAGAGGCAGTGTTTTAGCTCTGAGCTAAGAGAGACAGTGTTTTAGCTCTGAGCTAAGAGAGACAGTGTTTTAGCTCTGAGCTAAGAGAGACAGTGTTTTAGCTCTGAGCTAAGAGAGACAGTGTTGTAGCTCTGAGCTAAGAGAGGCAGTGTTTTAGCTCTGAGCTAAGAGAGACAGTGTTTTAGCTCTGAGCTAAGAGAGACAGTGTTTGTAGCTCTGAGCTAAGAAAGACAGTGTTTTTAGCTCTGAGCTAAGAGAGACAGTGTTTTTAGCTCTGAGCTAAGAGAGACAGTGTTTTTAGCTCTGAGCTAAGAGAGACAGTGTTTTAGCTCTGAGCTAAGAGAGACAGTGTTTTAGCTCTGAGCTAAGAGAGACAGTGTTTGTAGCTCTGAGCTAAGAGAGACAGTGTTTTTAGCTCTGAGCTAAGAGAGACAGTGTTTTTAGCTCTGAGCTAAGAGAGACAGTGTTTTAGCTCTGAGCTAAGAGAGACAGTGTTTTTAGCTTTTAGCTAACAGAGGCTGTGTTTGTAGCTCTGAGCTAAGAGAGACAGTGTTTTTAACTCTGAGCTAAGAGAGACAGTGTTGTAGCTCTGAGCTAAGAGAGACAGTGTTTTAGCTCTGAGCTAAGAGAGACAGTGTTTTAGCTCTGAGCTAAGAGAGACAGTGTTTTAGCTCTGAGCTAAGAGAGACAGTGTTTTAGCTCTGAGCTAAGAGAGACAGTGTTTGTAGCTCTGAGCTAAGAGAGACAGTGTTTGTAGCTCTGAGCTAAGAGAGACAGTGTTTGTAGCTCTGAGCTAAGAGAGACAGTGTTTGTAGCTCTGAGCTAAGAGAGACAGTGTTTGTAGCTCTGAGCTAAGAGAGGAAGTGTTTTAGCTCTGAGCTAAGAGAGACAGTGTTTTAGCTCTGAGCTAAGAGAGACAGTGTTTGTAGCTCTGAGCTAAGAGAGACAGTGTTTTGCTCTGAGCTAAGAGAGGAAGTGTGTTTGCTCTGAGCTAAGAGAAACAGTGTTTGTAACTCTGAGCTAAGAGAGACAGTGTTTGTAGCTTTGAGCTAAGAGACAGTGTTTTTAGCTCTGAGCTAAGAGAGACAGTGTTTTTAGCTCTGAGCTAAGAGAGACAGTGTTTTTAGCTCTGAGCTAAGAGAGACAGTGTTTTTAGCTCTGAGCTAAGAGAGACAGTGTTTTAGCTCTGAGCTAAGAGAGACTGTGTTTTTAGCTCTGAGCTAAGAGAGGCAGTGTTTTGGCTCTGAGCTAAGAGAGACTGTGTTTTTAGCTCTGAGCTAAGAGAGACAGTGTTTTTAGCTTTGAGTTAAGAGAGGCAGTGTTTTAGCTCTGAGCTAAGAGAGGCAGTGTTTTAGCTCTGAGCTAAGAGAGACAGTGTTGTAGCTCTGAGCTAAGAGAGACAGTGTTTTCAGCTCTGAGCTAAGAGAGACAGTGTTGTAGCTCTGAGCTAAGAGAGACAGTGTTTTTAGCTCTGAGATAAGAGAGACAGTGTTTTTAGCTCTGAGCTAAGAGAGACAGTGTTTTTAGCTTTTGGCTAACAGAGGCTGTTTCCGTAGCTTTGAGCTAAGAGGGACAGTGTTTGTAGCTCTGAGCTAAGAGAGACAGTGTTGTAGCTCTGAGCTAAGAGAGACAGTGTTTTTAGCTCTGAGCTAAGAGAGACAGTGTTTGTAGCTCTGAGCTAAGAGAGACAGTGTTTTCAGCTCTGAGCTAAGAGAGACAGTGTTGTAGCTCTGAGCTAAGAGAGACAGTGTTTTTAGCTCTGAGATAAGAGAGACAGTGTTTTTAGCTCTGAGCTAAGAGAGGCAGTGTTTTAGCTCTGAGCTAAGAGAGGCAGTGTTTTAGCTCTGAGCTAAGAGAGACAGTGTTTTTAGCTCGGAGCTAAGAGAGACAGTGTTTTTAGCTCCGAGCTAAGAGAGACAGTGTTTTTAGCTCTGAGCTAAGAGAGACAGTGTTTTAGCTCTGAGCTAAGAGAGACAGTGTTTTAGCTCTGAGATAAGAGGGACAGTGTTTTAGCTCTGAGCTAAGAGGGACAGTGTTTTAGCTCTGAGCTAAGAGAGACAGTGTTTTAGCTCTGAGCTAAGAGAGACAGTGTTTTAGCTCTGAGCTAAGAGAGACAGTGTTTTTAGCTCTGAGCTAAGAGAGACAGTGTTTTAGCTCTGAGCTAAGAGAGACAGTGTTTTAGCTCTGAGCTAAGAGAGACAGTGTTTTAGCCCTGAGCTAAGAGAGGCAGTGTTTTAGCTCTGAGCTAAGAGAGGCAGTGTTTTAGCTCTGAGCTAAGAGAGGCAGTGTTTTAGCTCTGAGCTAAGAGAGACAGTGTTTTAGCTCTGAGCTAAGAGAGACAGTGTTTTAGCTCTGAGCTAAGAGAGACAGTGTTTTAGCTCTGAGCTAAGAGAGACAGTGTTTTAGCTCTGAGCTAAGAGAGACAGTGTTTTAGCTCTGAGCTAAGAGAGACAGTGTTTTAGCTCTGAGCTAAGAGAAACAGTGTTTGTAGCTCTGAGCTAAGAGAGACAGTGTTTGTAGCTCTGAGCTAAGAGAGACAGTGTTTGTAGCTCTGAGCTAAGAGAGGAAGTGTTTTAGCTCTGAGCTAAGAGAGACAGTGTTTTTAGCTTTTAGCTAACACAGGCTGTGTTTGTAGCTCTGAGCTAAGAGAGACAGTGTTTGTAGCTCTGAGCTAAGAGAGACAGTGTTTTTAGCTCTGAGCTAAGAGAGACAGTGTTTTTAGCTCTGAGCTAAGAGAGACAGTGTTTTTAGCTCTGAGCTAAGAGAGACAGTGTTTTTAGCTCTGAGCTAAGAGAGACAGTGTTTGTAGCTCTGAGCTAAGAGAGACAGTGTTTGTAGCTCTGAGCTAAGAGAGACAGTGTTTGTAGCTCTGAGCTAAGAGAGACAGTGTTTGTAGCTCTGAGCTAAGAGAGACAGTGTTTGTAGCTCTGAGCTAAGAGAGACAGTGTTTTTGCTCTGAGCTAAGAGAGACAGTGTTTTAGCTCTGAGCTAATAGAGACTGTTTTTAGCTCTGAGCTAAGAGAGACAGTGTTTGTAGCTTTGAGTTAAGAGAGACAGTGTTTTTAGCTTTTAGCTAACAGAGGCTGTTTCTGTAGCTTTGAGCTAAGAGGGACAGTGTTTGTAGCTCTGAGCTAAGAGAGACAGTGTTTTCAGCTCTGAGCTAAGAGAGACAGTGTTTTAGCTTTGAGCTATGAGAGACAGTGTTGTAGCTCTGAGCTAAGAGAGACAGTGTTTTTAGCTTGTAGCTAACAGAGGCTGTGTTTGTAGCTCTGAGCTAAGAGAGACAGTGTTTTTAGCTCTGAGCTAAGAGAGACAGTGTTTGTAGCTCTGAGCTAAGAGAGACAGTGTTTGTAGCTCTGAGCTAAGAGAGACAGTGTTTTTGGCTCTGAGCTAAGAGAGACAGTGTTTTTAGCTCTGAGCTAAGAGAGACAGTGTTTTTAGCTCTGAGCTAAGAGAGACAGTGTTTTAGCTCTGAGCTAAGAGAGGAAGTGTTTGTAGCTCTGAGCTAAGAGAGACAGTGTTTGTAGCTCTGAGCTAAGAGAGACAGTGTTTGTAGCCCTGAGCTAAGAGAGACAGTGTTTTTGCTCTGAGCTAAGAGAGGAAGTGTTTTAGCTCTGAGCTAATAGAGACTGTGTTTTTAGCTCTGAGCTAAGAGAGACAGTGTTTGTAGCTTTGAGTTAAGAGAGGCACTGTTTTTAGCTTTTGGCTAACAGAGGCTGTTTCTGTAGCTTTGAGCTAAGAGAGACAGTGTTTGTAGCTCTGAGCTAAGAGAGACAGTGTTTTAGCTCTGAGCTAAGAGAGACAGTGTTTTAGCTCTGAGCTAAGAGAGACAGTGTTTTAGCTCTGAGCTAAGAGAGACAGTGTTTTTAGCTCTGAGCTAAGAGAGACAGTGTTTTTAGCTCTGAGCTAAGAGAGACAGTGTTTTAGCTCTGAGCTAAGAGAGGCAGTGTTGTAGCTCTGAGCTAAGAGAGACAGTGTTTGTAGCTCTGAGCTAAGAGAGACAGTGTTTTAGCTCTGAGCTAAGAGAGACAGTGTTTTAGCTCTGAGCTAAGAGAGACAGTGTTTGTAGCTCTGAGCTAAGAGAGACAGTGTTTGTAGCTCTGAGCTAAGAGAGACAGTGTTTGTAGCTCTGAGCTAAGAGAGGCAGGGTTGTAGCTCCGAGCTAAGAGAGGCAGTGTTTTAGCTCCGAGCTAAGAGAGACAGTGTTTTAGCTCTGAGCTAAGAGAGACAGTGTTTTAGCTCTGAGCTAAGAGAGACAGTGTTTGTAGCTCTGAGCTAAGAGAGACAGTGTTTGTAGCTCTGAGCTAAGAGAGACAGTGTTTGTAGCTCTGAGCTAAGAGAGACAGTGTTTGTAGCTCTGAGCTAACAGAGACAGTGTTGTAGCTCTGAGCTAAGAGAGACAGTGTTTTTAGCTTTGAGCTAAGAGAGACAGTGTTTGTAGCTCTGAGCTAACAGAGACAGTGTTGTAGCTCTGAGCTAAGAGAGACAGTGTTTTTAGCTCTGAGCTAAGAGAGACAGTGTTTTTAGCTCTGAGCTAAGAGAGACAGTGTTTTAGCTCTGAGCTAAGAGAGACAGTGTTTTAGCTCTGAGCTAAGAGAGACAGTGTTTTAGCTCTGAGCTAAGATAGGCAGTGTTTTAGCTCTGAGCTAAGAGAGACAGTGTTTGTAGCTCTGAGCTAAGAGAGACAGTGTTTTAGCTCTGAGCTAAGAGAGACAGTGTTTTTAGCTCTGAGCTAAGAGAGACAGTGTTTGTAGCTCTGAGCTAAGAGAGGCAGTGTTGTAGCTCTGAGCTAAGAGAGGCAGTGTTGTAGCTCTGAGCTAAGAGAGGCAGTGTTTGTAGCTCTGAGCTAAGAGAGACAGTGTTTGTAGCTCTGAGCTAAGAGAGGCAGTGTTTTAGCTCTGAGCTAAGAGAGACAGTGTTTTAGCCCTGAGATAAGAGAGGCAGTGTTGTAGCTCTGAGCTAAGAGAGGCAGTGTTGTAGCTCTGAGCTAAGAGAGGCAGTGTTGTAGCTCTGAGCTAAGAGAGACAGTGTTGTAGCTCTGAGCTAAGAGGCCATATCTTATTATTGCCGTATTTTCCATGCACCTTACATCACATCCAAACTCTTTGACTTTAATAAGTAAGGTCCAGTGCTTTGTTCATTTTCATGACCAGCCACATACGAATGAATGTGTCTGTATATGTGAGTGTGTGTATGAGTGTGTGTACATATGGGTGCCTATATATGAGTGGGTGTGTGTATGTGTATATTTGAGACTGTTTATATGAGTGTGTGTGTGTGTTTATGTACAGGGGTTGGACAATGAATCTGAAACACCTGGTTTTAGACCACAATTCTTTATTAGTATGGTGTAGGGCGTCCTTTTGCGGCCAATACAGCATCAGTTGGGCAGCCGTGGTTTTATGTTTTTTGGATACAATCCGGGTTAGCACCCGAACATCCCTTTCAGACAGCTTCCTCTTGCATCCACAGTTAATGCTGTTGGATGTGGTTCGTCCTTCTTGGTGGTATGCTGACATTACCCTGGATACCGTGGCTCTTGATACATCACAAAGACTTGCTGTCTTGGTCACAGATGCGCCAGCAAGAAGTGCACCAACAATCTGTCCTCTTTTGAACTCTGGTATGTCACCCATAATGTTGTGTGCATTGCAGTATTTTGAGCAGAACTGTGCTCTTACCTGCTAACTGAACCTTCACACTCTGCTCTTACTGGTGCAATGTGCAGTTAATGAAGATTGGCCACCAGGCTGGTCCAATTTAGCCATGAGACCTCCCACACTAAAATGACAGGTGTTTCAGTTTCATTGTCCAACCCCTGTATGTGTGTATGTATGTATGTGTGTATGTATGTATGTATGTGTGTGTGTTTATGAGAGTGTATATGTGTGAGTGTGTGTATATGTGTGAGTGTGTGTATATGTGTGAGTGTGTGTATATGTGTGAGTGTGTGTATATGAGAGTGTATATGTGTGAGTGTGTGTATATGAGAGTGTATATGTGTGAGTGTGTGTATATGAGAGTGTATATGTGTGAGTGTGTGTATATGAGAGTGTATATGTGTGAGTGTGTGTATATGTGTGAGTGTGTATATGTGTGAGTGTGTGTGTATATGAGTGTTGTGAGTGTGTATATGTGTGAGTGTGTATATGTGTGAGTGTGTATATGTGTGAGTGTGTATATGTGTGAGTGTGTGTGTGTATATGTGTGAGAGTGTATATGTGTGAGTGTGTATATGTGTGAGTGTGTATATGTGTGAGTGTGTATGTGTATATGTGAGTGTGTATGTGTGTGAGTGTGTGTATATGAGAGTGTGTGTAGAGTGTCATGTATGTATATGTGTGTGTGTGTGTATATGAGAGTGTATGTGTGTGTGTGTGTGTGTATATGTGTGTAGAGTGAGTGTGTGTGTGTATGAAGTATATGAGTGTGTGTATATGAGAGTGTATTTGTGTTTGTGTGTATATGTGTGAGTGTGTGTATATGAGAGTGTATATGTGTGAGTGTGTGTATATGTGTGAGTGTGTGTATATGAGAGTGTATATGTGTGAGTGTGTGTATATGAGAGTGTATATGTGTGAGTGTGTGTATATGAGAGTGTATATGTGTGTGTGTATATGTGTGAGTGTGTGTATATGAGAGTGTATGTGTGAGTGTGTGAGTGTGTGTATATGTGTGAGTGTATATGTGTGAGTGTGTGTATATGAGAGTGTATATGTGTGAGTGTGTGTATATGAGAGTGTATATGTGTGAGTGTGTGTATATGTGTGAGTGTGTGTATATGAGAGTGTATATGTGTGAGTGTGTGTATATGTGTGAGTGTGTGTATATGAGAGTGTATATGTGTGAGTGTGTGTATATGAGAGTGTATATGTGTGAGTGTGTGTATATGTGTGATGATTGAGTTTGTATATGTGTGAGTGTGTGTATATGAGAGTGTATAGTGTGTGTATATATGAGAGTGAGTGTTTATGTGTGAGTGTGTGTGTGTATATGTGTGAGAGTGTATATGTGTGAGAGTGTATATGTGTGAGTGTGTGTATATGAGAGTGTATATGTGTGTGTGTATATGTGTGAGTGTGTGTATATGAGAGTGTATGTGTGAGTGTGTGTATATGAGAGTGTATATGTGTGAGTGTGTGTATATGAGAGTGTATATGTGTGAGTGTGTGTATATGTGTGAGTGTGTGTATATGAGAGTGTATATGTGTGAGTGTGTGTATATGAGAGTGTATATGTGTGAGTGTGTGTATATGTGTGAGTGTGTGTATATGAGAGTGTATATGTGTGAGTGTGTGTATATGAGAGTGTATATGTGTGAGTGTGTGTATATGAGAGTGTATATGTGTGAGTGTGTGTATATGTGTGAGTGTGTGTATATGAGAGTGTATATGTGTGAGTGTGTGTATATGAGAGTGTATATCTGTGAGTGTGTGTATATGTGTGAGTGTGTGTATATGAGAGTGTATATGTGTGAGTGTGTGTATATGAGAGTGTATATGTGTGAGTGTGTGTATATGTGTGAGTGTGTGTATATGAGAGTGTATATGTGTGAGTGTGTGTATGTGTGAGTGTGTGTATATGAGAGTGTATATCTGTGAGTGTGTGTATATGTGTGAGTGTGTGTATATGAGAGTGTATATGTGTGAGTGTGTGTGTATATGTGTGAGTGTGTGTATATGAGAGTGTATATGTGTGAGTGTGTGTATATGTGTGAGTGTGTATATGTGTGTGTGAGAGAGTGTGTATATGTGTGAGTGTGTGTGTGAGAGCGTGTATATGTGTGAGTGTGTGTATATGAGTGTATATATATGTATGTGTGAGTGTGTATGCGGAGTGTATATGTGAGAGTGTATATGTGTATGTGTGAGTGTGTGTATGAGTGTGGAGTGTATGAGAGTGTGTGTGTGTGTGTATATGAGAGTGTATATGTGTGATTGTTTGTTTTTTTTTGTGTATATGTGTGAGTGTGTGTATATGTGTGAGTGTGTGTATATGAGAGTGTATATGTGTGAGTGTGTGTATATGAGAGTGTATATGTGTGAGTGTGTGTATATGTGTGAGTGTGTGTATATGAGAGTGTATATGTGTGAGTGTGTGTATATGTGTGAGTGTGTGTATATGAGAGTGTATATGTGTGAGTGTGTGTATATGAGAGTGTATATGTGTGAGTGTGTGTATATGTGTGAGTGTGTGTATATGAGAGTGTGGCATATGAGGTGTATATGTGTGAGTGGGTGTATAGAGAGTGTATATGTGTGAGTGTGTGTATATGAG
>JAMWET010005496.1:0-55789 GCA_024036415.1 Prochilodus magdalenae
CTTATACCCCCCCCCCATACCCCCCCCCTACCCTTTCCCTACTGCCCCCTCCTTCAACCCTTCCTTCCCCCCCTGCTAGATACAATCTCTCACTACAATCTAGCGACACAACGACACACGACGCGAGAATGAAGAAAACAACAGTATGGGCAGCCGAAAGAGTAAACCGTCCGTAAATACGAACAACTAATAAAAGACCTCCTACACTCACGACCTAGAAACACAGAACGCATCAATTTTTCACCCTATACCGTTTCGAGACAACTCTGAGAACGTCCCTCAGGGGACAACAAATAGCAACGTATCGATCATACGCCATAGCACTGAGGATGAGAAGTGCCCCAGTTTCCATTACAGGTGTGTCGCTAAAGCTTGCACAAAACAGGCAGCGTAAGTGAGGACTGCTCTGGGACAGATACTGGACACCAGCTGGGGGAAAAAGGCGAGGC
This sequence comes from Prochilodus magdalenae, assembly GCA_024036415.1. Classification (NCBI taxonomy): domain Eukaryota; kingdom Metazoa; phylum Chordata; class Actinopteri; order Characiformes; family Prochilodontidae; genus Prochilodus; species Prochilodus magdalenae. The sequence goes on from JAMWET010005496.1 coordinate 450, forward strand.
GCCAAGCATATCAGTAAATTGCATATGAACAACAGAATATACATAGCTATAGGGAGCTCAGTTCAGGACAATCGTTAGCAGTACGTCATTTTGTTAAACAAAAACAAAAATGGCAACAATATGTAAGAGTCCCAAATTGAACAAAAAAAGCTGAGGAAAATATTAGATGGGAGAATGTCCAGTGACTCCATAGTCCGAGATGATGCGATATGGTAAAATTAGATCCATGAAGTGCTTTAGGTTGGTTTTGAGGTTCAGTCAGAGAAGAAGGACAGTTATGGAGAAAGAGGTGCAATGTGGTCAAATGTTTCTCAGTCATCTGATCTCTCTTATATAGTATTACGACTATAGACCTACATGACTTGTCAAAAATCTCAGAGAAACTATTATGATAAGATAAAGGATCTCAGAGAAAGAAAAATAGGAATGAAGGAGTATGAGTTAAAACTCTCATATGCCCGTCAGTGTAAATATGCAGCAACGAGCCCGTGCCTGCCATATTTATACCCCAGCTTGGAGGGAATTGCTTCTGATCTCCCCAGCTTATTAATTAACTATTGACGCCATGTGGGAGACAAGAGAAGTGAGAGGGTCAAAAAAGTAGTGTGCGCTATCAGATAAAACATCGCTTCAAAAACTCTCAAACGCCAGTAAAGTCACCAAAACCGTAAGTTGAGGTGATTTACTGTGTGATTTACAGGGTGTGCAATACAGGTTCTAGACCTCCTGAACATTGATGAAGTGTACGGAATACGGTGTTCAGTAGCCAATCAAGAAAATCATGGATGGAAATAAATGAAAAGCGGGTTTAAGGTTCTCTCAGGAATTTGTTAATAGTCCAGAACATTGTGTTTTTTAGTACCAGGTTTATAAATCAAACACCCTTTTATGTCACGCACATTTCCACAGTGTTGAAGGTGGGTTGAAAAAATTCTACAGTACTTAAATACAAACAATATACCAAAATTTTAAAAAAATGTGTAAGTTTAAAGGAAATAGCGACTGAAAGTCAGTTTAGTTAAAGGTGTTCAGGATAAAAGCCCCATGTAGAGGAGAACTAGAATGGACAAAATCATTGTAGCCTAGATAAGTAAAGATGTCAAAAATTCAAAAAAAAAAAACTGAATTAGAGTTAAAATTCTCCTGGGAAGGCCTTATAAAAAACTATAACCTGGTCAGTAGGCCTACAGGTGCATTTCTCAGCACCCAATGTTCCTAGTCTGGCCTTCCCTTACCGCCAGCCGTTCTTTTCCCGCACGAATCTTGTTATGTGCTGTGGGGAAGAACTTCTGAGGAAATTATAAAATAAGTGTGACGAACTTTCCTTCGTTCGTTCAGTCATTAAATTAGAGGATTAATTATAGGAGGAAGATCATCATGAAGCTCCTAAGGCCTTCGTAAGCTTGGAGATGCACTCTCAAATCTGTGGGCCCATAAGACAACTAGATGTGAACTCCAAGCATAGGAAAACAATGAGGGTGGTGTCCCACACGTGGAGAGGCTTTACTTTTAGCATCCGCACTGTATCTTAAACCACCACAGTGATCAGGATCGGTATGTAGGTGCATATCACTATTCAGAGGACAGACCTTGGGTAAAAAACTATAGTAAACAGCCCATTAATAGTAGTTAACCTCGTGCCCCACATATGAGCTTCATCGAGACGGCTTATTACAGAAGATGTCCACTCTTTTTGTGCTACAGATCTCGGTGCGGTATGGTGAATCCAAGAGCTAAACAATTATAATAACAAGCTAAAGTCCACACCGTTGGTTATAATTTTTTAGAAGTTATTTGGAGACATCCGTGTGTCTATTACAGGGGACAACAAATAGCAACGTATCGATCATACGCCATAGCACTGAGAATAAGGCAGTGATCCAGCTCCGTGCCGATGTGATAGTAGGGCTGTACAAAGCCAGCAGAGTAAGTGATGAACTGCTCTGGGACAGTATACTGGACACCAGCGGGGGGAAAAAGGCTGAGGCGCCAGGATATCATTACATGGCATATAAAACAGCAGGAATATTACATAGGGGGGGGCCCCTTTTTTATGGGGGGGGGGGGGAGTTCCTGTTCAACGATCGTTAAGCGAGTCCAGGTTAAAAAAACCAAAATAAAACAATATGTGAGAGTTCCAAGTATGAACTCTGGGAAAACATTAGATGGGAGAATGTCCAGTGATTCCATAGTCAGAGATGATGTGTATATGGAAAAATTAGAATCCATGAAGTGCTTTGGTTGTTTCGAGGTTCAGTCGGAGAAGAAAGACAGTTAAGAGGAAGAAGGGCATGTGGTCAAACGGTTTCTCAGGTCAGCTGAACTTCTCTTAAGCAGTATTACGACCTGTAGATCTTAGGTTACATTATTTAGCTAAGAATTAAGAATCTTAGAGAGAATTAGGATTGAATGAGTGTGAGTAAACTCCCAGAATGTCCATCAGTGTAAATATGCAGCTACGAGCCTCACATGTCACATTTATACACCCAGCATCAAATCCCAGCTCATCTCCTCTGTGTACCATGGGGAGCAGGAAACTAGTTAGAGGCTGAAGAGTTCAGTGTGTTACAAACAGATTTACCAGCTTTTCATTTTTTAAAAACCTCTCAGACGTCCAGAAAAGCCATCATAATATGAACTATATTAGGGCGATACATTTAATCGTATAGATTTGCAGGACATAGTTTTATGATTAATTAATATTGATGAGGCATCTGATCTTAGCTAACTATTTTAATAGTTACTCACACAGCCAGCGCAGCCTCACTCTGCTCACCCTCGAAGTGCTGAGAGTATATTTGAAACTTCCACAGACATACATATATAGATCCCGTATTGTATGGTGTTCTCGGTGGCGGTGATACGTCTTTGTATCTGCCCTGTCGGAGGGATCAAGATCTGCTTGTAAACAAAATCATCTGTGTGTATTTTATATATATATATATATATATATATATATATATATATATATATATATATATAAATAAAACGGTGTTATTTGTGTTTTCATTATTTTTCACTTGAAATCCTCACATTTTTGTTTGTTGTCCCTTTCATTTTGATTTTGCTAACAGTAATTGTTAAAATGTATTTATTTTCTGTATTTTTGTATAAAATAAATGGGTTGCGTCAGACTAGCCCGTTCCAGTCTGCTGTGAGTGCTGCTCCGTGTTGACAGACCAGTTAAACGTTGTAAATATGGTGTAAAAAGGTGTAAATATGGTGTGATATAGAGCGAGGTGTTAAGAGATAAATAAACTGGATGATTTGTTGCTTTATTTTTTGGGGTTAACCGTGTAAAACCGTGAGAAGTCAGCAGGCTACAGTTCCCGGTATGTGCTAGGCTAACCCCCTTCCCAACCTTCTGGGGTTTTCTTGTTGCACAGAGGCCATTAAGGGCAAACACGAGGCCGATGCTTATTCTCATTGTGGGTTTTTTTGCACATCCAGAGTGCCACCAATAAATGACTCGTCCCCTGTGGTACCATATCGAGGCTCCCGTCGTTCTTCCTTCGCACAACACAACACAACACAACACAACACAACGCAGAGTACTGTTAACCAGGTGCCAAATTGGGCCTGTGCGGAGTGGACCGGTTACATATATTATATATTATTTTCGATAAAGCAATTACATTTCATCATCTAAGTGACTGAACTGCTATTAGAAATCAGATTTGGATGGAAGTACACTACAACACATCAGTCACCTGTACATCTACTTAACTGTCAAAACAGAAATGAATAAGCTGATTAATTTCTAGATTTGCTGTTAGGTATTTATCTGATAGATACCGACAGTGATAGGATTTATCTTGAGCAAAAGACAATCCAGCAGACCAATTACATAATCAATGTGTACCAGCAGCCAGAATAACCAGCTTCCTACTGCAGCCGTCTTTTCCCTCCACTGAGTTTGTTCTTATGTGTCGTGGGGAAGACTTTCTGATGGAAATATAAAATAAGCTGCTGCCGAATTTCCTTCGTCTTCAATCCATAAATTAGAGGATTAATAATAGGAGGGAAGATCATTATGGAAGCTCCTAAGGCCTTTCGTAAGCTTGGAGATGCACTCTCAAATCTGTGAGCTATCAAGACAAATAGAATGTTGAACTCCAAGCATAAGAACACAATGAGGTGTGTCCCACACGTCTGGAGGGCTTTACTTTTAGCATCCGACTGTCTCTTAACCACCACAGTGATCAGGATCTGGATGTAGGTGAATATCACTATCAGCAGAGACAGACCTTGGGTGAAAACTATAGTAAACAGCCCATAATAGTTAGTTAACCTCGTGTCCCCACATATGAGCTTCATCAGAGACGGATTATTACAGAAGATGTCCACTATTTTTGTGCTACAGATCTCTGTGCGGTAGGTGAATCCAAATGGTAAACAATTTATGATAACAGCTAAAGTCCACACTATCACAATTATTTTCAGAAGGTTATTTAGAGACATCAGTGTGTTATATTTCAGTGGACAACAAATAGCAACGTATCGATCATATGCCATAGCACTGAGGATGATACACGCTCCAGCTCCGTACAGGTGTGTCACAAAGGCTTGCACAAAGCAGGCAGAGTAAGTGATGGACCTGCTCTGGGACAGTATACTAGACACCAGCTGGGGGAAAAAGGCTGAGGCGCCCAGGATATCGTTAAGAGGCATATTAAACAACAGAATATACATAGGCTTATGGAGCTTCCTGTTCAGAGCAATCGTTAGCAGTATAGACATATTAAAACCCAAAATGGCACAATATGTGAGAGCTCCCAGTATGAACGCTGGGAAAACATTAGATGGGAGTATGTCCAGTGGTTCCATAGTCAGAGATGATGTGTATATGGAAAAATTAGAATCCATGAAGTGCTTTGGTTGTTTCGAGGTTCAGTCGGAGAAGAAAGACAGTTAAGAGGAAGAAGGGCATATGGTCAAACGGTTTCTCAGGTCAGCTGAACTTCTCTTAAGTAGTATTACGACCTGTAGATCTTAGGTTACATTATTTAGCTAAGAATTAAGAATCTTAGAGAGAATTAGGATTGAATGAGTGTGAGTAAACTCCCAGAATGTCCATCAGTGTAAATATGCAGCTACGAGCCTCACATGTCACATTTATACACCCAGCATCAAATCCCAGCTCATCTCCTCTGTGTACCATGGGGAGCAGGAAACTAGTTAGAGGCTGAAGAGTTCAGTGTTACAAACAGATTTACCAGCTTTTCATTCTTTAAAAACCTCTCAGACGTCCAGAAAAGCCATCATAATATGAACTATATTAGGGCGATACATTTAATCGTACAGATTGCAGGACATTGTTTTATGATTAATTAATATTGATGAGGCATCTGATCTTAGCATCTAATTTTAGCTAACTATGTTAATACACTGCTCAAAAAAATAAAGGGAACACTTTGAAAACACATCAGATCTCAATGGGAAAAAAATCATGCAGAATATCTTTCCTCATATAGACGGGGTAATGTTTGAGGAAGGAAAGGATGCCACATCGTTTGATGGAAATGAAAATGATCACCCTACAGAGGGCTGAATTCAAAGACACCCTGAAAATCAAAGTGAGTAAATGCTGCAGCAGGCTCGTCCATTTAACCCAAACTCCACTGCAGCAGCTCAGAATGGTGCTCAGTAGTTTGTATGGCCTCCACCCGCTCCTAATGAGACGACGGATGGTGTCCTGGGGGATCTCCTCCCAGATCTGGACCAGGGCATCACTGAGCTCCTGGACAGTCTGAAGTGCAACCTGGTGGCGTCGGATGGACCGGAACATAATGTCCCAGAGGTGTTCTATTGGGTTTAGGTCAGGCGAGCCGGTGGGCCAGTCAATGGTATCAATTCCTTCATTCTCCAAGAACTGCCTGCACACTCTCGCCACATGAGGCCGGTCATTGTTGTGCGCCAGGAGGAACCCAGGACCCACTTCACCAGCGTAGGGTCTGACAAGGGTCCGAGGATTTCATCCTGATACCTAATAGCAGTCAGGGTGCCGTTGTCTAGCCTGTAGAGGTCTGTGCGTCCTTCCAGGGATATGCCTCCCCAGACCATCACTGACCCACCACCAAACCAGTCATGCTGAATGATGTTGCAGGCGGCATAACATTCTCCACGGCGTCTCCAGAGCCTGTCACGTCTGTCACATGTGCTCAGGTGAAACCTGCTCTCATCTGTGAAAAGCACAAGGCGCCTGGGGCAGATCTGCCAATTCTGGTGTTCTGTGGCAAATGCCAATCAAGCTCTATGGTGCTGGCCATTGAGCACAGGGCCCACTACAGGACGTCTGGCCCTCAGGCCGCCCTCATGAGGCCTGTTTCTGATTGTTTGGTTAGACACATTCACAGCAGTAGGGCTCTGGCAGTGCTCATCTTGTTCCTCCTTGCACAAAGGAGCAGATACCGGTCCTGCTGAGGGGTTAAGGACCTCCTACAGCCTTGTCCAGCTCTCCTAGAGTAACTGCCTGTCTCCTGGAATCTCCACCGTACTCTTAAGACTGTTCTGGGAGACACAGCAAACCTTGTGGCAATGGCACATATTGATGTGCCATCCTTCAGTAGCTGGACTACCTGTGCAACCTGCACCATGGTACTAGTAGTGACGCTGACCCAAGTCAACTGCAGAACTAGTGAAGAATAAGTGGGAAAAGATGAGGGGGGACAAAATGTCAATGACCTCGTCCTTTTAAACCATTCCTGTTTTGGAGGGTGTCTCATTGTTGCTCCTCTACAGCACCTGTTGTTAATTTCATTAACACCAAAGCAGCTGAAACTGATTAACGGCCCTCCCTACTACTTAACTGACCAGATCAATATGATCTATAAAAGTGTTCCCTTTATTTTTTTGAGCAGTGTAGTTACTCACACACCCAGCGCAGCCTCACTGTGCTCACCCTCGAAGTGCTGAGGTTATATTTGGAACTTCCACAGATATACATTCATAGATCCCGTATTGTCTGTTGTTCTCGGTGGCGGTGATACGTCTTTGCATCTGCCCTGTCGGAGGGATCAAGATCTGCTTGTAAACAAAAGCATCTGTGTGTGTATATCGTCGCTGTCCAATGAAAAACATGTATCTCCATTTTTGTCCATTTTGACTTTTATGCATCATTTGAAAACAGCAGCTCCTATTTACACTTTGTGAGATTTGCATGATAAATGGACCAATTGAAATGGCCCAAAAGTTCTTGGAAAGACGTCTGGTTCCATTGACTTACATAAAAATTGAATGAGGTTTTTGGCCTCTCCTGTAAAGCTGCCATTTTCTATATACTTGTTTTTCTTTGGACAGCGACGATATATATATATATATATATATCTCCTCAATAAAGCAATTACATATCATCGTCTAAGTGACTGAACTGTACACATCAGTCACCTGTACATCTACTTAACTGTCAAAACAGAAATGAATAAGCTGATTAGTTTCTAGTATCTAGATTTGCTGTTAGGTATTTATCTGATGGATATTGACAGTGATAGGATTTATCTTGATCAAAGACAATCCAGCAGACCAATTACATAATCAATGTGTACCAGCAGCCAGCTTCCTACCCTTACCGCAGCCGTCTTTTCCCTCCACTGAGTTTGTTCTTATGTGCTGTGGGGAAGACTTTCTGATGGAAATATAAAATAAGATGCTGCCGAATTTCCTTCGTCTTCAGTCCATAAATTAGAGGATTAATAAAAGGAGGGAAGATCATCACTGAAGCTCCTAAAGCCTTTCGTAAGCTTGGAGATGCACTCTCAAATCTGTGGGCCAACAAGACAAATAGAATGTTGAACTCTAAGCATAGGAACACAATGAGGTGTGTCCCACACGTCTGGAGGGCTTTACTTTTAGCATCCGACTGTCTCTTAACCACCACAGTGATCAGGATCTGGATGTAGGTGAATATCACTATCAGCAGAGACAGACCTTGGGTAAAAACAATCATAAACAGCCCATAATAGTTATTTAACCTCGTGTCCCCACATATGAGCTTCATCAGAGATGGATTATTGCAGGTGATGTCCACTATTTTTGTGCTACAGATCTCTGTGCGGTAGGTAAATCCAAATGGTAAACCAATTATAATAACAGCTAAAGTCCACACCGTGATTATTATTTTCAGAAGGTTATTTGGAGACATCAGTGTGTTATATTTCAGGGGACAACAAATAGCAACGTATCGATCATACGCCATAGCACTGAGAATAAGCAGTGATCCAGCTCCGTGCAGATGTGATAGTAGGGCTTGCACAAAGCAGGCAGAGTAAGTGATGGACCTGCTCTGGGACAGTATACTGGACACCAGCTGGGGGAAAAAGGCTGAGGCCCCCAGTATATCATTACATGGCATATTAAACAGCAGAATATACATAGGCTTATGGAGCTTCCTGTTCAGAATGATCGTTAGCAGTACAGTCATGTTAAAAACCAAAATGGCACAATATGTGAGAGTTCCAAGTATGAATGCTGGGAAAATATTAGATGGGAGTATGTCCAGTGGTTCCATAGCTAGAGATGATGTGTATATGGAAAAATTAAAATCCATGAAGTGGTTTGGTTGTTTTGAGGTTCAGTCGGAAAAGAAAAACAGTTATGGGGAAAGAGGGCATGTGGTCAAATGGTTTCTCAGTTCATCTGATCTTCTGTTAAGTAGTATTCAGACCTATAGACCAACATGCTAAAATTTTAGAGGGCATTATTTAGCTAATAATAAAAGTATGAGTAAACTCTCAGAATGTCCAGCAGGGTAAATATGCAGCTACGAGCCTTGCCCGTCATATTTATACACCCAGCATGAAATCCCAGCTCATCTCCTCCGTGTACCATGGGGGAGCAGGAAACTAGTTAGAGGCTGATGAGTTCAGTGTTAAACAGATTTACCAGCTTTTCATTCTTTAAAAACCTCTCAGACGTCCAGTAACCTCATAATATAAACTGAATGAGGCAAGAGATTTAATTTTATTGATTACAGAACATAGTGTAACCCCTATTAAGGGTACAGTTCTAGTGGTTAGGTTCAATTAGCTGCGTGCAGAAAAGCTTCAGGTTCAAGAGTCTGGGCTTGGCCGCCATCAAATGGATCCAACCTGAACGTGTTGTTCAATGTCTCGGTTCTCTCTTACACACACAAAAAAACCTGACCTTCAGCACATAGGATCAGAATGTACAGTTAAACTCATAACCTGGTTTAACATAGGCTTATTTTACCATCTACTGAATTCTGTAACAAATTATTAACAGCTTTTATCCACATTAAAGAGCTTAAAATGGTAATAAAGCATACAATGAACACTTTGGCATTCTAAGGGTTAACCATTATGAGGCTACAGCCTGTGGCTAAACTGGCTAGGCTTCGCCTAGAATGCTTCACATTTTGCACCAAAAATCCTTGATAAAACCCGCAAAACGTGACATAAAACATGAACTAAACTGATCATGAACATGTTCAATCACTCACTAACAAGGAAATACTTTAATATTTACCCAAAATATAAGCATTTTAGATCGCTAAGTATGGCTAACAGTATAGGTATAAGTGAATGGGATTTCCCATTAAACGGTTAGCATTCCGGCTAACTATAACTAGCATTAGCCTACACTCATCTCTTACCGATGCAGGGAAATTCACAGCGCATTCTTAAGGGATAACCCTAACCCTAGATACCGTGCAAGTTCATTGGCTGATCAAATGTCTAGAGTCATGCAAGTCAATCACAGAATAACAAAAGTATATGCTGATTTTAATAAAATAAAATAATGTGTTTGTGTCTTTATTTAAAATGAATTATGTTTTAGTCTACTGTCGCTTTCTACATTTCTGAATTAATTATTATTAGGTCTACCATGTTTCTTCTCTGTTACAGTTATATTTGATTAGCTTGTTTTAAGATCCAATAGCTTCTTTTCTAACCTGGGTTACAATAGTTTTATGACTTATTATGAATTATTAACACTGATGAAGCATCTTCATGGCCATGTTAGCTCTGCTAATTTTAGCTAGCTATATTAATAGTACAGGAGTACAGGGTACGGGCATTCTACCTCTGCTCAATTGAAGCCATGGTTAAGACGGTGGGAAGGACTATACCTTATTAGGGAGTTCCTGAAAATATAAACCCATCTTGTTTGGTTCAGACAGGCAAAAAGAGAGAAACTGTTTGATTTATTTATTCATAATTATAAATTAAGTGACAGGAAAGAGAACCTCAAGAGAAAGTTAAAACCCTCAGCTCTTTTACCCAAATCACCAGCTGTTTCTGTCGACCCAAAACTAAAACAAAGACACACCAACATCCGTCACCTTCTCAGCCCTTACAAAAGCTTCTGCCCAGGTGTTGGGCATTTGACTTGATTGGTCCTGGGAGGTGCACACCATCTCCCTCTAGTGCCCAGGAGGGCTGCAGCCCTTGAGCCAGTCCTAACACATGTAGAGACATGAGCCATTGTTAAATTATTTATTAAGAAACGTGAATTCTGCAGATTGATGATGTAGTTTTGGGGCCAAGTGGAACTAAGACATCACCAAAACATGAAAATAATGAGTGGAGTTCATTTTTTGCATATTCTGGCATATGCAAAACATAGAAACATAAAAATGTAAAATATCTCATAAAACCTTTTTAATTATGCACATTGAAAAGTCTGGTCAGAAGGAACAACACAAGAACGGCCCTCGGCTTCACAAAACACACCTGCTGCTAAATAGCAAAGCCTCAGTAAACAGTATCTATCATGAACCAACATATAGTTGGTATAGTTCTCCAGTGTTTTTTATAGATATAGAACATGAATATTACATGTTATTGACCAGTGGGTAGGGAGCTCTCCTGGGCCTGTATGCAAAGTTTGTGAACTGTATGCATTACCAGTATGAGCCTATGAAGTAGAGTCCACTCAGGACCCTCATACCCAGCACAGCCTCACTGTGCTCACCCTCGAAGTGCTGAGAGTATATTTGAAACTTCCACAGATATACATTCATAGATCCCGTATTGTCTGTTGTTCTCGGTGGCGGTGATACGTCTTTGCATCTGCCCTGTCGGAGGGATCAAGATCTGCTTGTAAACAAATACATCTGTGTGTACATATTATATATATCTTCAATAAAGCAATTATATTTCATCATCTAAGTGACTGAACTGCTATTAGAATCAGATTTTGATGGAAGTACACTGGCACACCACATCAGTCACCTGTACATCTACTTAACTGTCAAAACAGAAATGAGTAAGTTGATTAGTCATTAGAAATGTCTGTATGAGGGAATATCTAGATTTGATGTTATGTATTTATCTGATGGATTCAGACAGTGGTGGAATTTATCATGAGCAACGAGACCAATTACATATCAATCGATGTGTACCAGCAGCCAGATTAACCAGCTTCCTACTGCAGCCGTCTTTTCCCTCCACCAAGTTTGTTCTTATGTGCTGTGGGGAAGACTTTCTGATGGAAATATAAAATAAGCTGCTGCCGAATTTCCTTCGTCTTCAGTCCATAAATTAGAGGATTAATAATAGGAGGAAAGATCATTATGGAAGCTCCTAAGGCCTTTCGTAGGCTTGGGGATGCAGCCTCAAATCTGTGAGCTATCAAGACAAAAAGAACGTTGAACTCGTAGCATAGGAATACAATGAGGTGTGTCCCACACGTCTGGAGGGCTTTACTTTTAGCATCCGACTGTCTCTTAACCACCACAGTGATCAGGATCTGGATGTAGGTGAATATCACAGTCAGCAGAGACAGAATCGGAAAAATTGCTATCGTAAACAGCCCATAATAGTTAGTTAACCTCGTGTCCCCACATATGAGCTTCATCAGAGACGGATTATTACAGAAGATGTCCACTATTTTTGTGCTACAGATCTCTGTGCGGTAGGTGAATGCAAGAGCTAAACCCATCATAGTAAAAGCTAAAGTCCACACCATGATAATAATTTTCAGAAGGTTATTTGGAGACATCAGTGTGTTATATTTCAGGGGGACACAAATAGCAACGTATCGATCATACGCCATAGCACTGAGGATGAGAAGTGACCCAGCTCCGTACACATGCGTCAGTAAGGCTTGTACAAAGCAGGCAGAGTAAGTGATGGACCTGCTCTGGGACAGTATACTGGACACCAGTGCGGGGAAAAAGGCTGAGGCCCCCAGTATATCATTACATGGCATATTAAACAGCAGAATATACATAGGCTTATGGAGCTTCCTGTTCAATGCAATCGTTAGCAGTACAGTCAGGTTAAAAACCAAAATGGCACAATATGTGAGAGTTCCAAGTATGAACGCTGGGAAAATATTAGATGGGAGTATGTCCAGTGATTCCATAGTCAGAGATGATGCGTATATGGAAAAATTAGAATCCATGAAGTGGTTTGGTTGTTTCGAGGTTCAGTCTGGTAAGAAAGACAGTTATGGGGAAAGAGGGCATGTGGTCAAATGGTTTCTCAGTTCATCTGATCTTCTCTTAAGTAGTATATAGACCTATAGATCTCAGGTTACATTATTTAGCTAAGAGTAAAGAATCTTAGAGAGATTTAAGATTGAATGAGTGTGAGTAAACTCCCAAATATCCATCAGCATAAATATGCAGCCTCGCATGTCATACTTATACACTTAGCATCAAATCCCAGCTCATCTCCTCTGTGTACCATGGGGAGCAGGAAACTAGTTAGAGGCTGACTTAACCCTTTTCATGCTTTAAAAACTTCTCAAACATCCAGAAAAGCCATCATAATAAACAGGACATCGCAATGCAGTACATAGGTTTATGATTTATTAACAATGATGAAGCATCTTCATGGCCATGTTAGCTCTGCTAATTTTAGCTAGCTGTATACATAGTACAGGGTACGGGCATTCTACCTCTGCTCAATTGAAGCCATGGTTAAAACTGTGGGAGGGACTGTACCTTATTAAGGAGTTCCTGAAAATATAAACCCACCTGGTTTGGTTCAGACAGGCAAAGAGAGAGAAAGCTTTTCATTAATTGATTTATTTATTTATAATTTTAAAATTAAGTGAGAGGAAAGAGAACCTCAAGAGGAAGCTAAAACCCTCCACCCTTTATTCAAATTACCAGCTGTTTCTGTTGACCCAAAATGAAAGCAAAGACACAGCAAACACGTGGCTCCTTCTTAGCCCTTATGAAAGCTTCTGCCCAGGTGTTGGGCATTTGACTTGATTGGCCCTGGGAGGTCCACGTCATTGCCCTCTAGTGGCCAGGAGTGCTGCAGCCCTTAAACCAGCTCTTGAGCCAGCCCTAACACAAGTAGCCATTGTTAAATCATATATAAAGAAACGAGAATTCTGCAGATTGACAGATCTATTATCCAAGATGGCACCGAGTACGGCTGCTGTGTTGCGAGCTCCTTTCACTCTTTTTTTTCTTTTGTTGTTTTTGTGTCTGGTTGTATCTACTTTTGCACCAAATGCTGTCAGCTCCATTGTATATGACAGACAAACACTTTTACAAATTAGATTGGCGATCGCTCATCGGAAACCAGACTTCGAGTTTCTCAGCGCAGATCCTTTGTTTGGGAACACAGATGAGGTCTCATTCATTTGGGCCGGCCGAGGAAACGGTGCAGACGCCGGAAGAGGGGGAGGAGAGCCGGCGTCCTGGTCAGGCTGAGACGGCGTGCTAACCACCCCCCACTACCCACCATTCTTCTTTCCAACGTACAGTCACTGGACAACAGAATCAGCGAACTCAGGGCACGGATCTCGTTCCAGCGAGAAACACGGGACTGCTGTATACTCTGTCTCACAGAGACCTGGTTATCGCCGGAAATTCTGAACGAAGCCATCGAGCCTGCCGGGTTCTCTGTACACCGCACGGGCAGAACAAAGGACCTCTCTGGGAAGAGTAAAGGTGGAGGTGTATGTTTTATGATCAGTGCTTGGTGGAATCGGAGGAATGTACACTTCACTGAGTCTTTTTGCTCCCCGGACTTTGAATATCTCATCATCTCGTGCAGACCGTGGTGGCTGCCTAGGGAGATTTCAGGGGTCATTGTTACCGCTGTGTACATTCCACCGCAGGCTGATACGGACCTGGCGCTCGGGAAACTGTACAAGGCTGTTAACAGGCAGGAGGCCGTGTGCCCGGAAGCTGCTTGTATTGTTGTCGGGGACTTTAACCTTAACAATGCGCACTTCCGGAAAGTTGTGCCGAAGTTTGTCCAACATGTCTCATGCAGCACGAGAGGATCATGCTCGCTGGATCACTGCTACACCAACTTCCGCGATGTGTACAAGGCACCCCTTGACCTCAGATCACTCCTCCATTCTGCTCCTGCCCACCTATAGGCAGAAGCTGAAACAGGCACTGCCCATTATCAGGGAAGTCCACCGCTGGACAGACCAGTCAGACTCCATGCTGCAGGACTGTTTTGATCACGTGAACGGGGAGATGTTCCTGGAGGAATATCAACATTGACGAGTACACAGACTCTGGATTCATTAGAAAGTGCATAGAGGATGTTGTCCCCACTAAACCAGTCCGGGTTTACCCCAACCAGAAACCCTGGCTGAACTGTGAAGTTCTCTCAACGCTCGGACGCACTGCTTTTAAATCCGGACACACAGAGGAGTATAAGAAAGCCAGCTATACTCTCTGGAAGACCATCAGAGCAGCCAAACGTGAGTACAGGGCTAAGGGGCAGTCACAGTTCAACACCACCAACACGAGAAGCCTGTGGCAGGGCTTAAACACAATAACTCAGGAGGGAAACTCCATCTGTGGATAACGTCAGTGCTGCGCTTCCAGACCAGCTGAACACCTTCTCCCAGAACCACACCGTACTCCCAAAAAACTACCGCCGACTCAGCCCCCCACTCTGTCTCCGTGGTGACGTGTGCAAAGCTTTCAAGTGTGTCAACATCCGCAAGGCACCAGGACCGGATGGCATACCTGGACGAATCCTTAAAGTATGTGCACATGAGCTAGCAGGAGTGTTCACAGACATCTCCAACCTCTCTCTCTCCCTGTCAGTCGTGCCAGCATGTTTCAAACTGGCCACCATTGTGCCAGTTCCAAAGACAGCCAGGATCACCACCTTAAATGACTGGCGCCCAGTTGCTCTGACCTCCATCATAAGCAAGTGCTTTGAGAAGCTGGTTAGAGACTGCTCCTTACTACCTGCCACCCTGGACCCAATGCAGTTCGCCTACCGACAGAACAGATCCACTGATGATGCAATAGCCCTGACACTGCACACTGCCCTCTCCCACCTGGACAAACAGAACATGTACACGGCACACTGCCCTCTCCCACCTGGACAAACAGAACACGTATGTGAGAATGCTGACTACAGCTCAGCATCCAACACCATCGTCCTGTCGAGACTCGACATCAAGCTTCGGGATCTGGGATCTGGGATCCTGAACTTCCTGACGGACCAACGCCAGGTGGTGAAGTTGGCTGGCATCACCTCCTCCTCACCGACCCTTAGCACTGGAGCCCCACAGTGTTGTGTGCTCAGCCCTCTCTTGTACTCCCTGTATACCCACGACTGTACAGCCAGACACAGCTCCAATGTCATCATCAAATTTGCAGATGACACTACAACTGTGGGCCTGATCTCCAATAACAACGAGGAGGCCTACAGAGAGGAGGTCAGCTTCCTGACACACTGGTGCCGGGAGAATAACCAAGGAGCTGATAGTGGACTTCAGGAAGCAGGAGAGAGTGCCCACCCCCATCACCATCAATGGGGCCGCTGTAGAGAGGGTCAGCAGCTTTAAGCTCCTCGGTGTTCACATCACAGAGGAACTCACATGGACTGAACACACCACACGGGTGGTGAAGAAAGCACAACAGCGCCTCTTCTTTCTCAGACGGCTGAGGAGGTTCGGCATGGACCCCCGCACCCTCAGAACATTCTACACATGTACTGTGGAGAGCATTCTAACTGGCTCCATCACCACCCGGTATGGGAACTGCACTGCTATCGAGCGGAGAGCTCTGCAAAGGGTGGTGAGGACAGCTCAGTACATCACCGGGGTTCAGCTTCCAAACCTCCTGGATTTATACACCAGCCGCTGCCTGAGGAAAACCAGGAGGGTTCTAAAGGACTCCACCCACCCAAGCCACTGGCATATTTATACTTACACATAGACTGACCTACTGTTATCTTACATCCACACTGTATATCTGTAGTGTATGTATATACAGTACATATATAATATTCTATACGCTGTATATACCCTGCATCTCTCATCTACCTCAGCCTTACCATAGTGCTATATGGTAATGTCTACCTATCTCCTATCTGATATCTGCATATATCATAGTTTTTATTCACTTTTATTCATAACTGTCAATAATAATAATATCAATAATATAATGTCAATAATAAGATTTTAGTGTTTAGTATTGTATATATTTATGCCTAATGTATATTTTTGTATTGAAGTACTGTAAGGGGGTATGCAAATAAGTTTTTCACTCACCTTCACACCTGTGAAAATGTGATGTGACAATAAAAGTGATTTGATTTGATTTAGTTTTGGGGCCAAGTGACACAAAACACAGAAACATAAAAATGTAAAATATCTCATAAAACCTTTTTAATTATTCACGTTGAAAAGTCTGGTCAGAAGGAACAACACAAGAACGGCCCTCGGCTTCACAAAACACACCTGCTGCTGAATAGCAAAGCCTCAGTAAACAGTATCCATCATGAACCAACAGGCCGTATAGTTCTCCAGTGTTCTTTATAGACCTCTAACTGATTTATTAATAATATAGAACATGAATATTAAGTGTTATTGACCAGTGAGTAGGGAGCTCTCCTGAGCCTGTATGCAAAGTTTGTGAACTGTGTGCATTACCAGTATGAGCCTATGAAGTAGAGTCCACTCAGGACCTTCATACCCAGCGCAGCCTCACTGTGCTCACCCTCGAAGTGCTGAGAGTATGTTTGGAACTTCATCAGACATACATTCATAGATCCCGTGTTGTCTGTTGTTCTCGGTGGCAGTGATACGTCTTTGCATCTGCCCTGTCGCAGGGATGAAGATCTGCTTGTAAACAAAATCATCTGTGTGTATATATATTTATTATATTTATCTTCAATAAAGCAATTATATTTAATCGGCTAAGTAACTAAACTGCTAATTGAAAGCTGATTGAGATGGAAGTACACTGGCACACCACATCAGTCACCTGTACATCTACTTAACTAGATAGATAGACAGATAGATAGAGAGATAGATAGATACTTTATTGATCACGAAGGAAATTTAGCAGCCAGTAGCGGTTTCACAAAAACAAACAGCACAGATACAAATACAAATACAAATTAGAAGAAATAAAAACAGGATTGTGCAGTTTGAAGAACCTAAAATGGGTCGGTACCGGCAGCAGTTTTATTAACTGTTAACTATAAACTATACATAGTACAGGTCACTATGGGTAAATATCTAAATATAAATATAAATATTTCTCACTTCACATGGAGGCAAGAAATATATACAAGAAAATATAGATATACCTGTATACTGTAGAAAAAAAAAAAGTGCAATAGTAATAAATAAATGTGCATGAATGTGCAAGGGGCGCAGTTATCAGCAGATAAATGACCAAATTAACACAATAAACATGTGCATATATTGGTATTTAAGAGGAGTGGAGTGTCCAGGAGTTCAGATATACAGTATATACAGTAAAGTGTCTGAGAGTGTCCAGCAGTGCAGACAGTAAAGTGTAATTAGTGCAGAATAAATAACCCTATGATTGAAAAGAGAACTGTCAAAACAAGCTGATTAGTCATTAGAAATGTCTGTATGAGGGAATATCTAAATTTGCTGTTATGTACTTATTGGATGCCTGAAGACAGTGATGGGATTTATCATGAGCAAAGAGATTCTAGCAGACCAATTGCATTTCAATCGATGTGTACCAGCAGCCAGAATAACCAGCTTCCTACTGCAGCCGTCTTTTCCCTCCACTGTGTTTGTTTTTATGTGCTGTGGGGAAGACTTTCTGATGGAAATATAAAATAAGCTGCTGCCGAATTTCCTTCGTTTTCAGTCCATAAATTAGAGGATTAATAATAGGAGGAAAGATCATCACTGAAGCCCCTAAGGCCCTTCGTAAGCTTGGGGACGCTGCTTCAAATCTGTGGGCCAATAACACAAATAGAATGTTGAACTCCAAGCATAGGAACACAATGAGGTGTGTCCCACACGTCTGGAGGGCTTTACTTTTAGCATCCGACTGTCTCTTAACCACCACAGTGATCAGGATCTGGATGTAGGTGAATATCACTATCAGCAGAGACAGACCTTGGGTAAAAACTATAGTAAACAGCCCATAATAGTTACTTAACCTCGTGTCCCCACATATGAGCTTCATCAGAGATGGATTATCACAGAAGATGTCCACTATTTTTGTGCTACAGATCTCTTTACGGTAAATAAGTCCCAGTAGTAAACCAACTATAATAATATCTAAGGTCCAGATGGTGATTATTATTTTCAGAAGGTTATTTGGAGACATCAGTGTGTTATATTTCAGTGGACAACAAATAGCAACGTATCGATCATACGCCATAGCACTGAGAATAAGCAGTGATCCAGCTCCGTACAGATGTGATAGCAGGGCTTGCACAAAACAGGTCGAGTAAGTGATGGACCTGCTCTGGGACAGTATACTGGACACCAGCTGGGGGAAAAAGGCTGAGGCCCCCAGTATATCATTACATGGCATATTAAACAACAGAATATACATAGGCTTATGGAGCTTCCTGTTCAGAGCAATCGTTAGCAGTATAGACATATTAAAAACCAAAATAAAACAATATGTGAGAGTTCCAAGTATGAACGCTGGGACAATGTTAGTTGGAAGTATGTCCAGGGATTCCATAGTCAGAGATGATGCGTATATGGAAAAATTAGAATCCATGAAGTGGTTTGGTTGTTTCAAGGTTCAGTCGTAGAAGAAAAACAGTTATGGAGAAAGAGGACGAAGTCGGCAAACGGTTTCTCAGTTCATCTGATCCTCTCTTAAGTAGTATTACGACCTATAGACCTAAATGCTAAAATCTCAGGTTACAATATGTAGTTAAATAAAGAATAAAGAATAAAGTAATAAAGAATCTTAGAGAGAATTAGGATTGAATGAGTATGTGTAAACTCTCAGAATGTCCATCAGTGTAAATATGCAGCTACGAGCCTCGCCTGCCATATTTATCCACCCAGCATCAAATCCCAGCTCATCTCCTCTGTGTACCATGGGGAGAAGAAAACTAGTTAAAGGCTGAAAAAAATAAAAGGGGTTACGAGCAAGACTAACCACCTTTTCATTCTTTAAAAACTTCATAAAAACATCCAGTAACATCATCAAAATAGAATTTATTGGTATTTTATTTTTGTTGGTAGTAAAGGGTGTTTTGTGGTAAGTGTTCACTGACAAAGGCCTTGTATAAGTGTGTAATCGTGGTTAAAAAAGACAAACATTGCGGCACAACTGATTGAGGATGCTTCCAACGTACCTTCCATGAACTTATTCTGGCTCTCCCAGCCTAGCCTCTGATGGTCAAGGAGTCTCCAGACAAACCTGGGGCTCCCCAGCACTAGCCAAAGAGAGTCTGACTGAAGTAATGTCGGACCTCTCCAGTCACCAGGAAAGGTCCATACCCAATCAATGTGACATTGGATTGGAGTCCCACCAAATATGACTCTAGAATCTTCAAAGGCTTCTCCTGAAACCAAGCCTTGGTGGACTTTGAGGAGGTAGGTTTGAAATCAGTGTCCTGTTGGACGGTCCAATGGTGCCCAAGCTTCAGCTTCCTTACGGAAGGCAAGCCGTTTTGTCCTAGACTTTTCTGATGCTTTATTAAACCTATTTTCCCCTCTACATGCTGCAGGTATCCATGGCTAGAGGAACCAAAACAGCCCCGGAGCCCTATCAATGAGCCACTGAAATCCTTATAGACAGGGTATTCTTGTCAGGGTATGCTACATCCTACATCCTACATCATCCAGGTACACTTAATTGCACTCGTCTGCCTTCACATGCCTATGAACGTGAGTGACATCCCATTCTTAATCCATAGGGTATAATATGATGCTCCACCCTTTAAAGCTATAACAGCTTCAGCTCTTCTGGGAATTCTTTCCACAAGGGTTAGGAATGACCATTCTTCCAGAAGCACATGTGTGAGGTCAGACACTGATGTTGGACAAGAAGGCCTGGCTCTCAGTCTCCACTCTAATTCATCCCAAAGGTGTTCTACCTGAGGTCAGGACTCTGTGCAGGCCAGCCCAGTTTCTCCACACCAGACTCGCTCATCCATGTCTTTATGGAGCTTGCTCTGTGCACTGGTGTGCAGTCATGTTGGAACAGGAAGGGGCCGTCCCCAAACTGTCCCCACAAAGTTGGGAGCATGGAATGGTCCAGAGTCTCTTGGTCTGCTGAAGCATTAAAAGTTCCTCTCATTGGAACTAAGGGGCGGAGCCCGACTCCTGAACACCAACCCCTCACCATAATTCCCGCTCGACCAAACATGGCACAGTGCAGTCAGACAAGTACCGTACTCTTGGTACCACCAAACCCAGACTTGTCCATCAGATTACCAGATGGAGAAGTGTGATTGGTAGCTCCAGAGAACACGTGATTGGTCGCTCCTTTGTGCTAGGAGGAACAGGAGGAGCACTGCCAGAGCCCTACTGCTGTGAATGTGTCTGACCAAACAATCAGAAACAGGCCTCATGAGGGCGGCCTGAGGGCCCAACGTCCTGTAGTGGGCCCTGTGCTCACTGGCCAGAACCGTAGAGCTCGACTGGCATTTGCCACAGAACACCAGAATTGGCAGATCCGCAACAGGCGCCTTATGCCTTTCACAGATGAGAGCAGGTTTTACCTGAGCACATGTGACAGACGTGACAGGCTCTGGAGACGCGGTGGAGAATGTTATGCCACCTGCAACATCATTCAGCATGACTGGTTTGGTGGTGGGTCAGTGATGGTCTGGGAAGGTATATCCCTGGAAGGACACACAGACCTCTACAGGCTAAACAACGGCACCTTGACTGCTATTAGGTATCAGGATGAAATCCATGGACCCGTTGTCAGACCCTACGCTGGTACAGTGGGTCCTGGGTTCCTCCTGGTGCACAATGCCCAGCCTCATGTGGCGAGAGTGTGCAGACAGTTCTTGGAGAATGAAGGAATTGATACCATTGACTGGCCCACCGGCTCGCCTGACCTAAATCCAATAGAACACCTCTGGGACATTATGTTCCGCCACCAGGTTGCACCTCAGACTGTCCAGGAGCTCAGTGATGCCCTGGTCCAGATCTGGGAGGAGATCCCCCAGGACACCATCCGTCGTCTCATTAGGAGCATGTGGAGGCCATACAAACTACTGAGTACCATGTTGAGTTGCTGCAGTGGGTTTTGGGTTAAATGGACGAGCCTGCTGAATCATTTACTCGCTTGAATTTTCAGGGTGTCTTTGAATTCAGCCCTCTGTAGGGTGATCATTTTCTTTTCCATCTAACGATGTGGCATCCTTTCCTTCCTCAAACATTACCCAGTCTATATGAGGAAAGATATTCTGCAGGATTTTTTTTCCCATTGAGATCTGATGTGTTTTCAGAGTGTTCCCTTTATTTTTTTGAGCAGTGTATTTTAATCTTGACCAAAGTCAAATCTTATGAAAAGTCGTCATAGAGGCCTAAAGCCCTTCGCAAGTTTGACGGATGCTTACCCAGTTTTGTGAGCAATCAGGCGAAAGCATGCACTGAATTCATCCAGGTGTCATCTGTCTTTCTTTTAGGGTCCGACTGTCTTTTAATGACAGCTGTGTTTATGATTTGGATGTGTTTGAAAATCAAACATCAGCAGAGCAGACCATCAAAACATCAGTAAATAAAACAGTAGCATTGAAGTGAAACAGCTCCCTGCTTCCACTTTGTTTATTTTGCCAGTGGATCTTTATCTGGATAGTAACAATTATTAGTAGTGTACTCTGCATCATTTGAACCCATCAGCTTCTGTTTACACTGTGTGAAGAGTCCATGATGAATGGACCAACGGAAATAGACAGAACTGCTTAGAGGACGTCTAGACAGCTTTGATATAATTATGCCATGATCCACTTCATTTTATGACCATTAGTGATTTTTTATTTTAGTATTTGTATTTTATTTTAAAAGAATCCTTATTACATTTGGCCAGCCATGAAAAAATATAAATAAAATAAAATATAGAATAAAAAAACAACATTAACAAAACTTAAACAAAAAATTAACTAAATACAATTAATGAAAATTAATGAATTAAAAATTAATAAATTAAAATAAAAAAAAACAATTTATTACTGCTGTTGTTTGTTCGGCTTATTGAGTCTAGTTGTCTGATTAATGGGGGAGACTCTCTTCTGGTAAAAGAACAGATTTTGTCGAATTTCTTTGGTTTTCAGTCCGTATATTAGAGGATTAATAATAGTAGGGAATATCATCACAGAGGCACCGAATGCCCTTCGTAAGTTTGGGGACGCTGCCTCAAATCTGTGAGCGATGAAAGCAAAGAGCCCACTCACTTCCATGCATAAGAAAACAACGAGGTGTGTCCCACAGGTCTGAATGGCTTTACTTTTAGCATCAGACTGTCTTTTAACAACAACAGTGATTAGGATCTGGATGTAGGTGAATGCCACCATCGCCAGAGCCAGAATGGGGAAAAATGTTATAGTAAACAGCCCATAATAGTTATTAATCTTAGTGTCTCCACATATGAGCTTCATCAAAGACGGATTATTGCAGATTATGTCCACTATTTTTGTGCCACAGAGCTCTTTTCGGTAGGCAAGTCCCAGTAGTAAACCAATTATAGTCAAATCTAAAGTCCACACTATAATAATTATTTTCATGAGCTTATTTGGAGACATCAGTGTGTTATATTTCAGTGGACAACAAATAGCAACATATCGATCATACGCCATAGCACTGAGAATGAGAAGTGACCCAGCTGCATACATATGTGCCACAAAGGCTTGCATGAAACAGGCCGAGTAAGTGATGGACCTGTTCTGGGTCAGTATACTGGACACCAGCTGGGGGAAAATGGCTGAGGCACCCAGCATATCATTGACTGGCAAATTAAACAACAGAATATACATAGGCTTATGGAGCTTCCTGTTCAACACAATCGTTAACAATACAGTCATATTGAAAACCAAAATAGCACAATATGTGAGAGTTCCAAATATGAACGCTGGAAAAACATTAGATGGGAGAATGTCCAGTGACTCCATAGTCAGAGATGTGGTGTATATGGAAAGATTAGAACCCATCAGGTTCTTTGATTGATTTTGAGTTTTGAAAGAACATACAGCAGGAAGAAAAATGTAAGATATGCAGAACGTGGACCAACATCTTCACAGGTCACATCTTTTGTCAGGTAGCGCCTTAAACAGGCAAGGCCCACATGCCAAAATCTGTCTGTGAGTGCAGACATATAATGCTATGCTCCAGTGTATCCCTGCCTGGCATTTTTATACACCTGCATTAAAGACAGTCCCAGTGGATCACTGTCTTAGACACACTGTCTTAGTGCCGAGACAGTGCTGTTTTCAGAGACAGAAAACACCAGAAATAGACTCGCTATCCTTTAGAGTCTGTTATAATGATAATGGACTTTGGGGTGATGGATTTGGCGATTATGGACTTGGGATGAATGATATTAGGATAATAGATTTTGGTATGATAGATTTTGGGGTAAGGGAATTGAGGGCAATGGATTTGGGAATAATGGATTTGGGGGTATATGGATGTGGGGATATTAGATTTTGGATAAAGGATTGGGAGGTGATGGATTCTGGGATGAAAGATTTGGAGATAATGGTTTTGTGGGTAATGGATTTGGACGTAATGGATTTGGGGATGATAGATTTGGTGTGATGGATTGGGGGATAATGGATTTGGGGATGATGGAATTGGCGAAAACAGATTTGGGGTAAGGGAATTTGGGTGAAGGATTTGTGGATAATCGATTTTCGGGGTGATGCATTTAGGGTGCTGGATTTGGGGATGATTTATTTGGGAACAATAGATTGGGGTGATGGATTTGGGGGTAATGAATTTGGGGTTATATATTTTGGGCAATGGAGTTGGGGTAATGGATTTGGGGATTATGGGTTTTGAATAATGGATTTGGGGGTGATGCATTTGGGGATGATAGATTTGGGGGGAAATGGATTTGGGGTGATATATTGGGGATAATGGATTTGGTTGTAATTGATTTGGTGGTAATGGTTTTGGGGCTAAAGGATTTGGGGATATGATTTTGGAGATTATGGACTTGGGGTAATGGATTTTGGGAATAAAGGATTTGGGGGTGATGCATTTGGGGATGGTAGATTTGGGGGGAAATGGATTTGAGGTAATATTGGGGATAATGGATTTGGGCGAAATGGATTTGGGGTGATATTGGGGATAATGGATTTCAAGTTGATGTATTTGGGGTGTTGTATTTAGTTGTAATGGATTTGCGAGTGATAGACTCGGGGTAATGGATTTGGGAGTAATGGATTTGGGGTGATGGATTTGGGGATGATGGATTTTGGGGTAATGGACTTGGAGTTAATGGATTTGCAGGTACTGGATTTGGGGGTAATGAATTTGGGCATAATGGGACTGGGAATAATGGATTTCTGGGTGAGGGATTTTGGGGTGATGGATTTGGGGATGATGGATTTGGATGTAATGCATTTGGGGGTAATGGATTTGGTGATAATGGGACTGGGAATAATGGATTTCTGGCTGATGGATTTGGGGATGATGGATTTCAGGTTGATGGATTTGGTGGAAATGCATTTGGGGTAATGGATTTAGGGGTGATGGAATTGGGGACGATGGATTTCGGGTTGATGGATTTGGTGGAAATGCATTTGGGGTAATGGATTTAGGGGTGATGGAATTGGGGACGATGGATTTAGGGGTGATGGATTTGGGGCCGATGGATTTGGGACCGATGGATTTGGGGGTGATGATTTGTGAATAACGATTTGGGAGTGATTGATTTGGGACTATAAATTTGCGGGTCATGAATTTTGGGAATAATGAATTTGGGAGTGATGGATTTTGGGACAATGGATTGGGGGTAATGGATTTAGGGATGATAGATTTCGGGATAATGGATTTGGATGATGGAATTGAGGGTGATAGATTAGGGGATAATGTGTTTGGGAATAATGGATTTAGGGGTAATGGATTTGGGGATAATGGATTTCGGAAAGATAGCTTTGGGATAATGGATTTGGTGTTAAGGGATTTAGGGGTGATGGATTTGGGAGTGATTGACTTGGCAGTGATGGATTTGGTGATGATGGATTCGGTGGAAATGCATTTGGGGTAAGGTATTTAGGGTTCATGGATTTGGGGATTATGGATTTGGGGGATAATGGGTTTGGGAATAATGGATTTTACGGTGATGGATTTAGGGATGATGGATTTGGTGACAATGGATTTGTGAATAATGGATTTGGGAGTGATTGATTTAGAAACAATGGATGTGGGGGTGATGCTTTTGGGGATGATAGATTTGGGGGTTATGGAATTGATGATAATGGATGTGAGGATAATTAATTTGGGGTAATGCATTTGGGCTAATGGATTTGGGGATAATGGATTTCGGGAAGATAGTTTTGGGGGAATTGGTGTGGTGATGATAGATTTGGTATAATGGATTTGGGGTGATGGATTTGGATGATGGAATTGATGATAATAGATTTGGGGGTAATATCGATGATGGAATTGATGATAATGGATTTGGAGATGATGGATTTGGGGTAATGGATTTGGGGTAATGGATCGGGGATAATGGATTTGGGGTTATGGATTTGGTGGTGATGGATTTGGATGATGGAATTGATAATAATGGATTTGGAGATGATGGATTTTGGGGAACAGATTTGAGGTAATGGAATTAAGGGTGATGTATTAGGGGATAATGTGTCTGGGAATAATGGATTTGGGGTGATTCATCTGGGGTGATGGATTTGTGGTTAATGGATTTAGGAGTAAAGGGTTTGGGGATAATGGTTTTGGGAATAATGGATATGGGGATGATGGGTTTGGAAATAATGAATTTTGAGGTGATAGATTGGGAATAATGTATTTGAGAGGGATGGATTTGGGGTGATGGATTTGGAGGTGATGAATTTAGAGGTGATGAATTTAGGGTAATGGATTTGGGGATAATAGATTTGCAGGTGATGGATTTTGGGATGATGGGATTGGGAATATTGAATTTTGGAGGGTTCAAGGGATCGATTTTGGGGGTGATGGATTTGGGGTTATATATTTTGGGCAATGAAGTTGGGGTAATGGATTTGGGGATTATGGAAAAGAAAACAAAAAACCCCACAAAACAAAACACATTCCCCATCCCCTAACCGTTACAATACCAGACAGAACAACATAAGCAAAATTACTAAAATAATTGAAATAGTCAAAAAGCCCCTGCTACATTGTCACACTGGCTGCGTTCGCATTCTCGACAAAGGTCAAAAAAGGCTGCCAAATATCATAAAACTTCGTAGTGGACCCCTTTAAAGTATATCTAATCTTTTCCAACCTACGATGGCTAAGAACCTCTCTGATCCAGTGACAGTATGTCGGGGGGCTAACAGCCTTCCACTTAAACAGAATCAATCTCCTGGCCAGGAGAGAGCAGAAGGCAAACATGTTTGTGTCTCGTCTATTGAAAGAGGTATCCATTGGGACCACACCAAACAGCGCCATGAAGGGGGATGGCTTCACTATTTCCCAGAGACCTTGGATAGAGTCTCAAAAACAGAATTCCAAAAGGTGTACAGTTTTGGACATGACCAGAACATATGCAAAAGCGAGGCTGGAGCCAGCCCACATCAGTCACATGTAGGGTCCAAGTCAGCCCTGATCTTAGAGAGTCTGACCTTGGACCAATGTAAGCGATGTACCACCTTAAACTGTATGACGGCATGCCGTGCACATATAGAGGATAAGAAAATTCCTTTTATGATTTTGTGCCATGTTTCTTCATGTATTGTTTCGCCCAAATCTGCTTCCCATTTATTTTTAAGAAGTTCTAGTGAGGTAGAATTATGTGTGTTGAGCAGCTCATAAATTATGCTAATTGTTCGCTTATTAATTGTTTTATATTTAAAAACTGACTCTAACAAGGAAGTGGGAGGGGTTGATGGAAAACAGTCGAAATTGGAGGATACAAAGTTCCGAAGCTGTAGATATCTGTAAAAGTGTGACCTAGGGATGTTATATTTCTGTATTAGCTGTACAAAGGCAGTGAAACTGCACAGGCATCATCCATCATTGATGGGAGAAACATATGATTGTTGACAATTGGCGTTGCCTGTGACATACAAGGGGTATGAAAAGGACTTCCTAAACTGGTTCCAAATCTTGACTGAATATATGACAACTGGGTTAGAGCTGAAGCTAGTTATAGGCTGTGTAGGTGGCAAGTCAGAGCACAATAGTGCCGCTAGGGATGTGAATCTGACAGACGACCTCTCCAAGGCTAACCATATGGGCATGGTAGCTTCATTTATCATCCAATATAACAGTGCCCTTATATTCGCTGCCCAGTAGTAGAAAAGAAAATTGGGAAGTGCCAATCCCCCTGAATCCCGACCTCTCTGTAGTATGCTTCTCTTTATTCTAGGGATTTTTTCGTTCCAGATGAAGGCCAATATTAAATTATTCACTTTAAGAAAAAATTACTTAGTTAAAAACACCGGAAGACACTGAAATACATATAAAAATTTAGGTAATACACTTATCTTTACTGTATTGATTCGGCCAATCAGAGAAAGAGGTAGAAGGGAGAACCGCTCAATGTCTTGTTTCAGCTGGGACAATAGAGGTTGGTAGTTGGCCCCATATAAATCCTTATAATTGTGCGTAATCCAAATCCCTAGGTACTTAAACTTCTTAAGACAAAGCTTAAATGGAAAAGATGCCAACGACACCAGAGGTTCTCCAGTACCTACAGGCATCAATTCACTTTTCTGAAAATTTATTAATTTTGGAATGCTTGAATGGGGATCTGAAATATATAGCAGCATATCATCCGCATATAGCGAAACCTTCTGTTCCAACCAGGCACGCGTAATTCCCTTAATGTTTACATTTTGCCTTAAGGCTATAGCAAGCGGTTCCATTGCAATTGCAAAAACTAGTGGGGACATGGGGCACCCCTGTCTTGTACCGCGGTGGAGTTTGAAATAAGTGAACAAATTATTGTTGGTGCGCACAGCAGCCATTGGACATTTATACAGAATTCTTATCCACAATATAAATTTAGGGCCTAACCCAATCCTTTTCAGTACACTAAAAAGATAGTTCCATTCCACCCGGTCGAAGGTTTTCTCTGCATCCAGCGATAACACTACTTCAGATACACCAGGTGTGGAGGGGCCATAAAGAACGTTTAATAATCGTCTAATATTAAAAAAAGAAAATCAATTTTTAATAAAACCAATCTGGTCCTGTGATATAACAGCAGGAAGAGCTTCCTCCAAACGACGAGCCAGGACTTTAGCAAGGATTTTGGTATCTGCATTTAGTAACGAAATAGGGCGGTATGAAGTACAGTCCAGAGGATCTTTGTCCTTCTTTAAAATGAGAGAAATAACTGCTTGACGCATAGTTAAAGGTAGGGATTGGGATAAGAATGATTCTTCAAAGACCAATAGTAATAATGGAGAGATTAAATCAGAGAATTTTTTATAAAACTCTGTGGGGTAACCATCTGGTCCCGGAGACTTAACATTCTGCATAGATTTAATCGCTATTGTTATCTCTTCTGCTGAGAGATCTTCCTCAAGCTCAGCGGCCGTCTTTGGGTCCATGGATATGCAAGGTTTGGCAAAAGTCCTCCAGCACAGAGATATTGGAACATGAGTCTGATGCATATAAAGATTGATAAAATTTTTTAAAACAATTGTTACTTTTAAGACTATCCGTATTTATCGAGTCCCAGCTTGTCCTTAATTGCTGAAATAGTTTGACTAGAGTTTTTTTTGAGCAACTGATGAGCGAGTAACCGACCAGCTTTCTCCCCATGTTCGTAGCTCCCGCGGCGTGATTTAGAAATCAAATATTCGGCCTGCTGTGTTGTAAGGAGATCAAATTCAGTTTTTAACGACATACGCTTTTTCATAGTTTCTGCAGAAGGTGTAAGACTATTTAATTTATCAGTCTTCAGCATCTCATCCACCACTTTAAGGCGAGCACTTTCTGTTTTTTTGATATGTGCAGAATATGAAATTATCTGGCCCCATAGATATGCCTTCAATGACTCCCACACAGTTAAAGAGGACATACCAGGAGTCTGATTAATTACAAGAAATTGTTTAATTTCTGATGTAATAAAATTAACAAAAGTTTCTTCTGATAATAGTAATGGATTGAGCCTCCAGGGGCGGTAATTAAACTGTGTGTTAGGAATACGTATTTTCATAGATAAGGGACCATGATCGGAAATAACTATAGCTTCATAATCACATTTGGTGATAGAGGGCAGAAGCCTTTGATCAAAAAAAAAGTAATCAATACGGGAATAAGTCCTGTGGACCGGAGAGAAAAACGAGTACCCTCTAGAGTTGGGATTACGAAACCGCCATACATCTGCTACACCATAGGATTCCAGAAACGACTGGATCACAGTCGTATCACATTTGCAGATTTAGAGAGAGAGACTTTTTTAAATGAACTGCGGTCCAAGACAGGGCAAAGTACACAATTCACCCCCGAAAATAAGATAATGAGTCGCTATGTCTGGTATGCGGGCGAAAAGATCTGAAAAAAATTTAGGGTTATCCCAATTCGGCGCATAAATATTGGCCAGGATTACTGGAAGTGTGTACAGGAGTCCCACAACAATAACATATCGCCCTGCTGAATCTGTCTCCACCTTTGACCCTGTGAATGGTACATTATTACTAATTAATATGGCAACCCCCCTGGCCTTCGAACAGAAACTGGAGTGAAACACATGCCCCACCCCTCCTCCTCTTAACCGAAAATAATCCGTTGCACGCAAGTGTGTCTCCTGTAAGAACGTAACGTCTGCCTTGAATTGTTTTAAATGTGCAAATACCTTACTACGCTTTAGCGGATGGTTAAGTGATTTAACATTCCAGCTCACAAAGTTTACTAAACAGCCGCTCAATCTACCAGAAGCACTGATGTGAGCCATTCATATACAGTTGTTTCTACTTTTGAAGTCCATAACAATTTGTAGCATGGGGGAAAATAAATGAGTCAATAAATAAACATAATACAATGTCTGGTATCCCTACATAAACAGCCCTCCCCCAACCTCCACCCCCCACCCCCCGCACCCCCCACCACCTCACTTCTGAGGAGAGGGTCAACACTAGTCCCCACAAAAAGAAATCTACACATGTAGTGTTATCAGGGAACCCCAAAGAGCCAGCTGCTCGAACCCCCTCCAGAAAGAAAACATTAATAATGTAATGCTGAACATCCATTACACTGATGATATCTCAACAATGTAAATCCTACTACTAAGTGCAATAACCGAAAACATATCTTGCCTCCTAGATGGTTATGCAAAAACAATATAGTGCCATATTACAAACAACCAAGATTAATGTATTGGAACATAAACTATAGTTCTATTGAGAGGGGCTATAATCATGTTTTTAAGGCAGTATGACTCTGGTTAACAGAAGAACAAAGTTAAATAACTAAATAAAATAACTGGACAGCATACAGAATACTTGGACACAGCACTTGTGCATAGATAGGCGTTCACATACACACCATCGCCGTATTTAGATATGTTTGAACTGCACAGGTGATGTTGAATTCAGTCCCTTACCCCTCAGTCTCTGTTGCCGAGATGACATACTTCTTAACATAGCTCATCGCTTTGACCGCATCCGTGAATTCCTTTTCTTCCCCCTTGTAAGTAATGCGGAATCGGGCTGGGAACAAAATACCAAAACGAACACCAGGACGGTGGCGGAGCATCTGTCTGACCTCCGTGAACGCAGCCCTGGCTTTGGCAACGCTCGCAGTGTAATCCAGGAAGATTGCGATGGTTTCGCCATTGAAGCGAAGTGGGGCATGGGCACGCGCACGGGTTAGCACTTCAACACAGTCCTGATAGTAATGTAATTCAGCTATAATGGGATGCGGCCTTCCATCTGACCTCTTCGGAGCGGAACTTCTGTGCGAGCGATCCACAAGCACGTCTTTATCCAACTGCAACACCTCTCGTAGCAACTTTGTGACCGATGCAGTAGATCCTGAACCTCTCGTCTCGGCCACTTCGAGGATCCTGATGTTGCATCGCCTCATTCTCCCTTCCATGTCTACGCATTTCTCTCGTATCTCCGCCAGCTCTGCTTTTAAACCAGCTACCGTTGCCTGCAGAGTAGTCACCTCATCTGACCATGTTGACAATCCACCTTCCACGTCTTTTCCACGCGTAGCCTTCACCTGATCAACCTCCTGATAACTCAGCTTTAAGGGAGTCGAAGTCCTCTGCTAGTGCGTTTTTCAATTCCGACCTAATCACCGTTGAGATGTCCGCTTTCAGGGAGAGTAGAATCTCAGACTTGAGGGTTTTGGTGTCCATTACGAGGGCGTCCGGTGGAGTGGTCCGGTCTGAAGTGCTCGTGGATCTCGTGTCCGTGGTGGCGCTGGGTCTGGTAGTAGTTGGTCCGGTATACTTGTACCTGCGTAGCTTTGACGCCATAAGTCCACACAAACACTGCTGTTTTATTTGAAGAGCACTTATATTGAACTTTTCAAAGATTTTAATAGCCTCTAGCGCCCAAGGACATTAAATAAAACAAAAGCTCGGCGGGAGCACAAACCCAACACGTCCTACTCCATAGCGAGCCCGGCAGCGCCCCCCTGGTTGTAATGGATTTGATTGTAATGGATTTGGGAGTGATAGACTTGGGGTAATGGATTTGGGGTGATAGACTTGGGGTAATGGATTTGGGGATGATGGATTTGGGGGCAATGGACTTGGAGTTAATGTATTTGCAGGTACTGGATTTGGGGATGATGGATTTGGGGGTAATGAATTTGGGCATAATGGGACTGGGAATAATGGATTTCTGGGTGAGGGATTTTGGGGTGATGCATTTAGGGATGACGGATTTGGATGTAATGGATTTAGGGGTGATGATTTGGGGATAATGGATATGGGGTAATGGATTTGGGGATAATGGGACTGGGAATAATGGATTTCTGGGTGGAGTGATGGATTTGGGGATGATTGATTTCAGGTTGATGGATTTGGTGGAAATGCATTTGGGGTAATGGATTTAGGGGTGATGGAATTGGGGATGATGGATTTCGGGTTGATGGATTTGATAGAAAAGCATTTGGGGTAATGGATTTAGGGGTGATGAATTTGGGGTCGATGGATTTGGGGGTGATGATTTGTGAATAACGATTTGGGAGTGATTGATTTGGGACTATGGATTTGCGGGTCATGAACTCAGCATATCATTGACTGGCAAATTAAACAACAGAATATACATAGGCTTATGGAGCTTCCTGTTCAACACAATTGTTAACAATACAGTCATATTGAAAACCAAAATAGCACAATATGTGAGAGTCCCAAATATGAACGCTGGAAAAACATTAGATGGGAGAATGTCCAGTGACTCCATAGTCAGAGATGTGGTGTATATGGAAAAATTAGAATCCATCAAGTTCTTTGCTTCGATTTGAGTTTTAAAAGAACATACAGCAGGAAGAAAACAGTAAGATATGCAGAAGGTGGACAGTCAGACAAACAGCTTCACAGGTCACGTCTTCTGTCAGGTAGCGGCTTAAACAGAAAAGGCCCACATGCTGAAATCATGTATTACATTAATCAGATCCAAACAGAGACTCAGGAAGAGACGTGGCCACACAATGTGTAGCTGTTTAAGTGAGGAGACATCAGACATGTAAATATGCTCTAGTGTATCCCTGCGTGGCATTTTATACACCCGCATTAGAAACAGTCCCAGCTGATCACTGTCTTAGAACCACAGCAGTTGTCGTGCCAGTCAGAGACAGAAAACATTCCTGTCATTTGGGACAGAAGTAGACTCATCGTCCTTTAGAGTCTGTTATAAAAATACATTATGTCAAAAGTTGACAATTTGCCATGGCATGTAATGATAGTGTCTGTGATTTCAGAGCAGAGGTCATTGTGATAATGGATTTGAAGATAATGGATTTTGGGTTGATGGATTTGGGGATAATGGGTTTGGGGGTGATTCTTTTGAGGGTGATGGATTTGGGGTAATGGATTTGGGAATGATGGATTACGGGATAATGGGTTTGGGGGTGATGGATTTGGGGACGACGGGTTTGTGGACGATGGATGTGGGGATGATCAAATTGATAATTAATTTGGGGTAATGGATTTGGGGATAATGGGTTTTGGGTAGAGAGTTTTGGGGGAATGGGTTTGAAGACGATAGAGTTGGGATAATGGATTTGGGGTAATTGATTGGGGAGTAATAGATTTTGGGTCATGGATTTGCGAATAATAGATTTTGGGGATGATGGATTTGAGGGAAACAGATTGTGAGGTAATGGAATTAAGGGTGATGGATTTGGGGATATAGTGTTTGGGAATAATGGATTTGGGGTTGATGCTTTTGTGGTGATGGATTTTGGGTTAATGGATTTGGGGATGATGGGTTTGGGAATAATGGACTTTGAGGTGATGGATTTGGGAATAATGCATTTGGGAGGGATGGATTTGGGGATGATGGATTTGGGAATAATGGATTTTGAGCTGATGGAATTGAGGATAATAAATTTGGGGTTATGGATTTGGGGAAGATGGATATGGGGATGATGGATTTAGGAATAATGGATATGGGGCTGATGGATGTGGAGATAATAGATTTGTAGGTGATGGATTTTGGGATGATGGGATTGGGAATAATGAATATTAGGGTGATGGATTTGGGAATAATGCAGTTGGGATCTTGCCTGACCCGTACACCCTTTCGGAAGCATCACAGAATACATGTGCCTCTCTACTTGCTGCTTCATTGTCTGCACATGGGGGAACATAGCATCGAGGGATCTCGACTAAAGGTCAGCTTCCCAATCTCTCCATTGCTCCAGCAAGCCAGCTGGGAGAAGCTCATCCCAGCCAATCTCTGTCTTCCACAGATCTTGTATGATGACTTTAGCTCTTGTCGTGAAGAACACAAGGTACCCTAAGGGATCATATTGTGTCGTTTATACACATTTCTGAGAGTGGGCACAGAATATTCCACAGGACGATGTCTGTAGCCCAAACAATCTGTGTGGAAATTCCAGCCTAAGGTGGATTCTTGTGGGTCGTGACTTTGCTGGGACAGCCAGAGTTCTGTGCTGGTAGCTTTAGCATATGTGTTAAAGCTACTATGCCATCTGGAACTTTACTGGCCCATTGCCGTATCTCAAAGCCCCCTGAGGCTAGCAGTGCCCGAATGCAGTCGATGAGGTTCTTAGCCCTTTCCACAGAGGTGAGACTTTGGAGGCAGTTGTCAACATAGAACGCTTGTTCAGTGGAATGCACAATGTCCTCATTGCCCTCACCATGCTCTTTAACATGATGTTGAAGCGCGTATGTAGCGCAACAAGGACTGCCCCAAAGGGGATCACTTGCCATTCAAATACTGTAGGTTCGTCATCCTTTCTCTCCCTCCAGATGAAACGCAGCAGTGGTCTGTCACGAGGAAGCAAACGAATTTGGTGGAACATTGATTTGATGTCCCCACTTACAGCAACGGTATGTTCACGAAACTGTAGTAGAACTCCCAACAAGGAGGGCCCCAGGACTGGACCAGATAGAAGAGTGCTACTGAGACTCTGGGCCCCATAAGGGAAAGAGCAATTAAACACCAGCCTTGCTTTCCCATTATGATACACTAGGTGGCGTTGAAGAAACCCCGACTCTGTGGTAGACTCGACAGTTATTGGCGACAACCTCCAGACATGACCTAATTTCTCCAGTTTCTCCATTTCTTGTTGGTAGTCTTGGGCTTGCTTTGCATTTTTAGCATTTCGGCACTCTGTGCTCTGTAGTAAGAGAAGATAGGTGGTTGTGGGTGCTTTGAGGAGTGGTGAGTCCTTGCGCCTCAGAGGAGGTGTTGAGTATCTCCTTATTCCTACTTGGGCTGTGTGTTGTTCCAAAAAAGCCAGAGTCTGTGTCTAATTGCCACAGTTTCTCTACATGGCGCAGGAGATCAGAAGCAGGAGACGTGACTGTGGTGAAGAGACATTGTTGATCACTTGTAGTCAAATGAAACAAGTTTGATGGGCCCTCAAAAAGACCAAGCTCATCCGCAGTAAATGCATGATGAATTTTGAATCTCTTGTCTGGGTTGTGAGCAGGTGAGATGTCAAATGAGACTGATCATCCTTGCAGACATCATGGCGGATGGTTCTCAAAGAGAGTGTTTCTGGCTCTTTCCTTAGACCCAGATGTTGGACAGCGGGGGAAAAGATTATCGTTCGCTCCAAACCGTCATCCAATACTGCAAAGGCATCTAATGATTTCTCGCCGCTGTGCAGAGCAATTTTGACCACTTTCAGCATAACTCGTTGAGGGCAATTCGGACGATCCAGATATATAGTCTCTGGAGAGGCACTGACCATGAGGACCTGAGGAGGCTCTCGTTGACTTGCTTCAATAAAAAGGGACAGGGAATAATGTATTTTGGGATGATGGGTCGGGGAATAATGGATTTTGGGGTGACCGATTTGGGAATAATGTATTTGGGAGTGTTGGTTTTGGGGTTGAGGGATTTGGGGTAATGGGATTTGGAATAATGAATTGTGGGATGATAAGATTGGTAATAATGAATATTGGGGTGATGGATTTGGGAATAATGCACTTGGGAGTGTTGGATTTAGGATTGATGGATTTGGGGTGAATGGTTTTGGGGTGAAGGATTTGTGGTGATGGATTGGGGTAATGAATTTGGAGTGATGGATTTGGGGAAGATGGATTTGAGGGTAATAGATATGCGAATGGTGGATTTAGGGGTAACAGACTTTTGGGTGATAAATTGGGGATAATGGATATGGGGTAATAGATTTGTGAATGATGTATTTGGGGTGATTGTTTGGGAATAATGGATATGGAGTACTGGAATTGGGGAAAAAGAGACTGGGAATAATGGATTTGGGGATCATGGATTTTGGGAATAATGGATTTTAGGGTGATGGATTTGGGAATAACGCATTTGGGAGTGTTGGATTTGGGGTTGATTGATACCGGGGTGATTGGTTTGGGGTAATGGATTTGGAGTAATGGAATTGGGAGTGTTGGATTTGGGGTTGATGGATTTGGGATAATGGATTTTGGGGTTATGGATTTGGGGATAATGGAATTGGGAAAATGGATTATGGGATGATGGGATTGGGAATTATGAACATTGGGATGATGGATTTGGGGCGAAGGATTGGGGTGATGGACTGGGGTAATGAATTTGGAGTGATGAATTTGGGGGTAATGGATTTGGGGGCAATAGATTTGGGAATGATCGATATGTGGTAACGGATTTAGGGGTGACGATTTGGGGGTAAACAGATTTGCGAATGATGGATTTGGGGTGATGATTTGGGAATAATGGACATGGAGTACTGGAATTGGGGATAAACTCAGTTAAAAACTTATCTTTTCTCTAAACATTTTCATTCTTCATGATGATTTTTTTTGTTTGTCTGTTGGTTTATTTTTGTGTTTGTAAAGCGTCCTTGGGTTTGTAAAAGGCGCTATAGAAGTGTAAACTCTAATAATAATAATAATAATAATAATAATAATAATAATAATAATAATAAAAGTGACTAGGAATAATATATTTGGGGTGATGAGGGGTTTGGGAATAATGGATTTTGGGGTTGATGGATTTGATGTAATGGGATTGGGATTAATTGATTTTGTGGATGATGGACTTGAGGTGATGGATTTTGGAATAATGGCTTTCGGAGGGGTTGTATGAGAGTTTTTCTATATTAGCCAGCTCTGTGTTAACATTGTCGCTAGTTTGTGACGGTGTTGTGTGTTTGCTGGGTAGTGAGTTACTACAGTAGGATTCTGTTGTATTTCCTTTGTTTCCCTCCAGGTGGTTTGTCCTAGAAAGAAATATCATCATCATCAACATCATCATTATAAAGGCCTAAAGGACTTTGCCATTTTCAAGAGTTTCAAGAGTTTTATTGTCATATGCACAGCATATATATATGTACACTAAGTAAAGTAAGGGAGAGTACAGTACTGTATGGATGCAGGTAAGGTGCATATGCATGTGTAAAGTGCGCTGTGCAAGTACAGAAGTAAACAGTATGGTATAACAGGAGCAGCAGAATGTGTACTGCATTCATATTAATGGGTGCATGTCAGAGTCAGAGTTCAGCCAGTTTCAGAGCGAAAGGAGGGAGGGGGTGTTCACAAGCCTGATGGCTGTCTGTCAGTTTGGGTGATGCTTAGTGCACTGAATTAGTCCAGGTTTCAACTGGCTTTCTTCCAGGATCCGACTGTCTGTTAATGACAGCTGTGTTTAAGATGGATGTGTTTGAATATCAAACAGCAGCATCACATCATCTTTAAATAAAAAAGTAGAAATGAAATGAAACAGCTCCCAGCTTCCACTTTGTTTATTTTGCCAGTGGATCTGTATCTGGATAATAACATTTATGAGTAGTGTACTCTGCATCATTTGAACACAGCAGCTTCTGTTTACACTGTGTGGAAAGTCCATGGGGAATGGACCAACAGAAATGGACCAGAACTGCTTGGGAGGACGTCTGGTTTCATAGACTTCCATTATAGTTAAACTGTTTTTGCCCTCTCCTGTAAAGTTGACATTTGGGAGATACTTGATTTCTTTGGACAGCTTTAAAATAATCATACCACAACCCGCTTCTTTTTATGTCCATTACTGATTTTTATCTTAGTACAACAAAGTATTTTATTTTAAATTAATCATTATTACTTTTGGCCAGCCATAAAAAAATATTTATAATAATTAATTAATTATATACATACAATTAAAAAATACCTTTAAATGGATAAATAAATAGCAGTTACAAAAAAAAAAATCATTTCTTACTGCTGTTGTTCGTTCGGCTTATTGAGTCTAATTTTCTGATTAATGGGGGAGACTCTCTTCTGGTAAAAGAACAGATTTTGTCGAATTTCTTTGGTTTTCAGTCCGTATATTAGAGGATTAATAATAGGAGGGAATATCATCACAGAAGCACCGAATGCCCTTCGTAAGGTTAGGGATGTTGCCTCAAATCTGTGAGCTATCAAAGGAAAGAGCCCAGTAACTTCAAAGCAAAAGAACACTATCAGGTGTGTCCCACAGGTCTGAATGGCTTTACTTTTAGCATCAGACTGTCTTTTAACAACAACAGTGATTAGAATCTGGATGTAGGTGAATGCCACCATCACCAGAGCCAGAATGGGGAAAAACACTAATGTAAACAGCCCATAATAGTTATTAATCTTAGTGTCCCCACATATGAGATTCATCAAAGACGGATTATTGCAGCCAATGTCCACTATTTTTGTGCTACAGATCTCTTTTCGGTAGGCAAGTCCCAGTAGTGAACCAATTACAATCAAATCTGTTGTCCACAATATCACAATTATTTTCATGAGCTTATTTGGAGACATCAGTGTGTTATATTTCAGTGGACAACAAATAGCAACATATCGATCATACGCCATAGCACTGAGAATGAGAAGTGACCCAATTGCATACATATGCGCCACAAAGGCTTGCACGAAACAGGCCGAGTAAGTGATGGACCTGTTCTGGGTCAGTATACTGGACACCAGCTGGGGGAAAAAGGCTGAGGCACCCAGCATATCATTGACTGGCAAATTAAACAACAGAATATACATAGGCTTATGGAGCTTCCTGTTCAACACAATTGTTAACAATACAGTCATATTGAAAACCAAAATAGCACAATATGTGAGAGTCCCAAATATGAACGCTGGAAAAACATTAGATGGGAGAATGTCCAGTGACTCCATAGTCAGAGATGTGGTGTATATGGAAAAATTAGAATCCATCAGGTTCTTTGCTTCGATTTGAGTTTTGAAAGAACATACAGCAGGAAGAAAAAAGATATGCAGAAGGTGGACATTCAGGCATAAAGCTTCACAGGCACGTCTTCTGTCAGGTAGCTGCTTGAACAGAAAAGGCCCACATGCCGAAATCTGTCGCTCAGTGCAGACAGACTATGCTCCAGTGTATCACCGCCTGGCATTTTTATACACCTGCATTAGAGACAGTCCCAGCTGATCACTGCCTCAGACACACTGTCTTAGTCCCAGTCAGAGAAAGAAAACATCCCTGTCATTTGGGACAGAAATAGACTCGCCGTCCTTTAGAGCCTGTTATAATGATGATAGACTTTGGAGTGATGAATTTGGCAATGATGGATTTAGGGGTAAAGGATTTGGGGATGATGGATTTTGGGGTAATGGAATTGAGGGCAATGGATTTGGGAATAAGGGATTTGGGGTGACAGATGTGGGGATAATAGACTTTGGATAAAGGATTGGAAGGTGATGGATTGTGGGATGAAAAATTTGGAGATAATGATTTTGCGAGTGATGGATTTCGAGGGTAATGGATTTGGAGATAATGGATTTGGGGAAAGCGAAAAAGGGTGATGAATTTGGAAAATAATGGATAATTTATTTGGGAACAATTGACTGGGGATAATGAATTTGGGGTTGTGGATTTGGGAATGATTATTTGGGAACAATGGACTGAGGATATGAATTTGGGGATGATAGATTTTGGGGGTGATTGATTTCAAGAAGATGAATTTGTGGGAACTGGTTTGGGGTTATGGATTTAGGGGTGATGGATTTGGGGGTTATGGATTTAGGGGTGATGATGTGGGAATAACAAATATGGGGTAATGGATTTGGGGTAAGGGAATTAGTGTGATTGATTTGGAGATAATGGATTTTTGGGGTGGTGCATTTAGGGTGATAGGTTTAGGGATGATTTATTTGGGAACAATGGACTGGGGTCATGGATTTGGGGTTATGTATTTTAGGTAAATTAATTGGGGTGATGGATTTGGAGATTATGTGTTTGGGTATAATGGATTTGGGGGAAATGGATTTGGGGATAATGGATTTTGGGGTGACTGATTTAGGGAAGATGGATTTGGGGGGACTGGTTTGGGGTGAAGGATTTAGGGTTGATGGATTTGGGGGTAATGGATTTAGGGGTGATGATTTAGGAATAACGGATATAGGGTAATGGATTTGGGGGTGATGGAACTGATGATAATTAATTTGGAGATGATGGATTTTGGGATGATGGGTTTGGGAATAATTCATTTGGGAGTGTTGGATTTAGTGATGATGGATTTGGAGGTAATGGATTTTGGGGTGTTGGATTTAGGGTAATGGATTTAGGGGTGATTGGGGAAGATGGATTTTGTGATGTTGGGATTGAGAATGAATTTGGGGGTGATGGATTTGGGAATAATGCATTTGGGAGTTTTGGATTTGGGGTTGATGGATTTGGGGTGAGTGGTTTGGGGTTAATGTATTTGTTAGAAATGGATTTGGGAAATACGGATTTGGGGGTGATGGATTGGGGGATAATGGATTTGGGGTTAATGGATTTTGAAGTAATGGATTTGGGAAATACGGATTTGGGGGTGATGGATTGGGGGATAATGGATTTGGGGTTAATGGATTTTGAAGTAATGGATTTGGGAGTGATTGATTGGGGTAATAGATTTTGGGATATAAATTTGAGGATGATGGATTTAGGGGTGATGATTTTGGGGTAATAGATTTGCAAATGATGGATTTGGGCGAGATTGGTTTGGGGTGTTGGATTAAGGGGGGATGGATTTGGGGAAGATGGATTTTTGGAATGATGGGATTGAGAATAAGGAATTTTGTGGTGATGGATTTGGGGTGAAGGATTTAGGGATAATGGATTTGGGGTTAATGTATTTGTTGGTAATGGATTTGGGAGTAATGGATTCGGGAAATACGATTTTGGGATAATGGATTTGGGAATAACGGATTTTGGGGTGATAGATTTGGGGTTAATGGATTTTTAAAATAATGGATTTGGGGATATGAATTTGGGGATGATGGATTTAGGGGTGATGATTTTGGGACAATAGATTTGCGAATGATGGATTTGGGGGTAATGGATTTAGGGGTGATGATTTGGGTATAATGCATATGGGGTAATGGATTCGGGGATAATTTCTTTCGGGGTGGTGGATTTGGGGGTAATTGGTTTGGGGGTAATGGATTTAGAGTTTTCTATATAAGCCAGCTCTGTGTTAACATTGTAGCTAAGTTGTGACAGTGGTGTGTGCTTGCTGGGTAGTGAGTTACTACAGTAAGATTCTGTTGTATCAGAATGGGATTGCGATATGCATGCCCTCACTTAAACAGACCACACCTGTTTTCATTTACATATCTGCCTGTTGAGTTTTGAGTTTGACATTTCAACCTGGGTGTGGTAATTTATTTATATTGTAGTGTATATTGAGTGTATATTCGGTGAGCGAGTTCAGATCAGTTTAAACCAAACGGCTGATTCAGTTATGTATTCACAAGTCATTCACAAAAGACCCATCTTGACTCATCAAATGCAACAGGTAGTTAACTTTCCACTGGAACAGCCTGCATTGTGGGTTTGGAGCTTTAAATTATGACTTGACAACCTGCTCCAAATATCTGACTCAGTGATGCCTTCTCAGGTCAAGCCAAATCTGTCCTCAAGTACCCCATATAGTAAGATTCAGAGCCTGTTTGGCGTATCTGTTCATCCATATAACCAAACTTACTGCAACGTACCAGAGCTGGCTTTTAACCGAACCGCACAAGAGGCAACGCAGCACAACTTGCTTGAACCTCATATATAAATGGGGCAAAATGAATACAATTGAAATGAGGAAGCATATGTCCCCTCATCAGACAGAGAAACCCACAGCTGTGGGTGAATTATGAATGGATAAAGGTGTGATCCATAGGTACCTTAAAACTAGAGCTATAGCGAAGACCCCCATTGACCATGATTGGTTGCAACAGGTGGTCAAGACTGTGTCTAAAGGGGGCAAGAGTCCAATTCAAGGCAGACTGTTAATATACGTATGTCCTCTTTAAGATCAGGACTTGATTAGTTTGTGTCTCCTTCTGGTGGGAAAAAAAACAGATGCCATGAAACCTGATGTGTAGGTTTGACATCATAGGTTTGAGGCAGGCTAATGATTCAAGGTTCACGTTCAGGCTTTAGCAAGGACGGGTCTTATCTCTGTACCTGACTGACCCAACAGCCACCATTACAGACATCCAGCGAGCAGTGGTGTCCTCCATGAGTCATCCTGTTAGTGCAGCACCATTGGCAGACGGCTGCACCACGCAGGACTACATGCACACAGACCGTTACCACGACTGTCCTTAACACCACGTCACCGTCACCAAAGACTGCAGTGGTGTCGTAACAGACTGTCATGGAGTGACTCAGAACGGCAGCGGGTCATCTTCAGTGACGAGTCCCGCTTTAGTCTTGGTGGAGACGACCAACGAATCAGTGCGTGGAGGCACCGTGGTCAGCACTAAGATGAACAGCCTGGTGTCACTCCACCTCCACCTCCACCCCTACCACACCTCCAGGACTCAAGTGTTAGCAAACACGGCGGCCCGACGCCATACTGAGAGACAGACTTCTGTATGTGCAGCTCAATAAATATTGATCATATCAGTCTAAATTTATCATCAGTTACTGATCCTGGTCATATTTATCAACCCACACCTTCTCCTGGGTGTATATATATATATATATATATATATATATATATATATATATATATATATATATATATATATATATATATATATATATATACACACAGTGGTATGGATTGGATCCCCCACTGACTTTAAAAGTTTTAATCCAAAAAAATAAATGAAACTTAATTTTAATTTAATGTCTCAATTTTACGCCAGCTTTATTTTAACAGTGACACATAATATCAAAAGAAAAAGAGAAAATTACAAGAAATGAGGCATAAAAAATAATTTATATAATTATATTTTATTATATATAAAGATAAAAACAAGATGTTAAATAATAGCTAAAAAAGATGAATGGAAAGTAATTCCAATATAAATACAATACAGAAATTTGTGACTCTAATTTACAGCAGGGTGCACTGTGGGGGTGGCGGGGTTAGGTAAGTGCAAACTGTGCAAAAGTGAATGTGCAACATAATGCTGTGCGATTCATACCACACGTACGTGATACGAATTGAAAGTGTCATTGCCTTTAACTGCTGCTCCAGGTACATGCAGCCGGTGCCTACTCGGAAAGATCCCACCCAGTGCACTCTCTAAATGAGTCCTACCACGGCGTGTCCTGAGTTCTCGGAGTTCATACAACCAATCCTCAGTCGAAGTTTATTCAGCCAGTATTAAATCCTCCAGTTCAGCCTGTGTCTCATGCTCAGTCCTCTCATCTTCGAAGTGATCAGAACAATCCACAGCTCCTCCGGTTTTCCCTTCGGATATCGACCAAAGAGTTGAACACTGTCCAACCTGAGGAACCTCAAACGCTTGGAGGGCTAGAAGTGCTAGCATGTAGCATACACGACCTTTGTAGACTGCTCCAACACCGCAAACTGACAGTCCACGGGCCAAGAAACTCCCCTCTGAACAGGAAAACATGGCGACGCTAAAAATAAAACATCCGACGGCCCAGGCAGGGACACCGGCAGCTGCAGCAGGTAGCTAAATGCTAAATGCTGCGCCAAAATGCTAACAGCGATGCTACCCGCCTCCACGCAGCAAAAAACACAACAGGCTGCAATGCATATGGGCGATTCCAAATCTCATGTAAAACCTGACAGCCCACAGCAGAACTTCTCCGAACAGTAATACCCAAAAACAGACGGAGCCAGGAACACTACCGAGCTAAGTTAACTGCAACAGCTCGTCTCCGTCTCCCTATTCCACGGTGCTCTCCCCTGGGACTGTGCGTGTGCTATACCTCCCCTACCTGATCCCGCCCCTGGGCTACTCTCCTTGCAGGAAAGGAATGACTGACACTTGCGCAGCCCAATTGTATTTCACAACTTTTAGCAATAAAACTAGGTAGTGCAGCACATCGAAACGCAGTACATTTCTATCAAACCCGGCATATTAAACAGGATAGCCGATCATTGCGCATGCGCATAACTGAATCTATAGCATAACCTGCATGAACACTGAATCCATAGCACAATAACACTAGTGCCAGGGTCATGATTTCACCCTGGGCTAAATTTACATACACATCTATCGCTGTCTACTCTAGTCCTCTTTTTGTGCTAGTACTGAATATATTCTCTATGGAAATGACAATCAATTCTTGAATATTGAAATATCATGAAAATCTGATCATTTGTCTGAAATTTGTTCTGATGGTGTAATTAAGATGGTGTAATTTTAAGTAATCCATGTCAGAGTTATATCAGGATATCGTCTGATTCCTCTCTGACAGAAATGAAAGACAGTAGAGCCTTTAAATCAGCCAAATGAAATGTTCCAAACAGTAATGCCACCCGTTCGCAACCCTTCCTGTCCTTAAATCATCATCAGACAATCACATGCCTCTTATTTTAAGAGTGTTCAATACAGTATGGTAGAGTTTATACAGGAAACTTGAAATGGTTCACTTCTGTGCAGTACCTTACTGCCAGGTTCAACCTATGTAAACCACAAACCAGCCATCATACCAAACATCACTGTATGGTTCAAGTTTGATT
The DNA here is from genome assembly GCA_024036415.1 of Prochilodus magdalenae. NCBI lineage: Eukaryota > Metazoa > Chordata > Actinopteri > Characiformes > Prochilodontidae > Prochilodus > Prochilodus magdalenae. The sequence continues at coordinate 45,273 of JAMWET010005496.1, forward strand.
AGCGATATTAAACTACAAACACGGCTAGCTAGTGTCTATAAAAAATGAGATCATGGCATGTAAAATGGTCTTATATGTAGTTTATATCTGTAATTTATCTCATTTTAAGAGTGTTGTGGGCTTATTATAAGATTATTTAACCCATTTCCAGACACACACATTGTCACATGGGGGTTAAGACGTGGAGGCAGGATATAGACGCAAGGATTTAATGGACAGAACAAACGAGACAAAACAAAACCAAAGAAGTGAAAAACTAAGAAACATTAAACCAGCTTACAAAAACAACCAACATGGGGACAAACGACCGGGAGGGAGACAAAACACCAAGCAAGAACACAGGGGACTACAGGGAGTATAAGAGAACAAAGACTAACAAGGGACACCTCCGCCCAAGGGTGGAGCTACAAACTAGGGACAGGCCAAAAACCAAAACAGAAACACATGGAACAAGACAACTACAGGCACATGAAAGTGACACGACAAACAGAAAACCAGAGAAAATGGAGAAACAGGGGCTTGACTGGACAGGACGTGACGCATGTCCTAACTGGTTTAAAGTCATTTCAGTAAGCCAGGTCTTATCGTTATCCTGGCAGCGAAGTTCTTCTATACTTTAAGAAATGTATTTGAAAAAAAGTTAAATTTTCTGCCAAGTTAGTGAGAATATTTGGCGTACATCAATCACATAAATCAAACTTATCTTGAAATAAGATACATAATATTACAAATAGCTTAAGATAAAAACATTGGATATTTCTACTCTATTTAAAATCATTTACCAGCAAGAATACAGTAGAGAACATGTAGCAACAGTTTTAGCAAAGCATTAACCAAACGCCATGCAAGGCTGTCAAATTCAGTAAACACCGGCATGCTGTATGATGGAGGCTTAAAGTTAGCTTTCTTATTCGTGAGAGCTGTAAGTCTAACTTATCTAACTACACTAACCTGATGAGTTAATTATGTGAAAGACGCAGTTGTAAACCTGAAGAAGAGATGCGATGGTGCATCTCTTCTTCAGGCACTGAAGAGTTGCTTGTGAGAGGTCTTCCAATCTGGCCTCTCCCGTACAACTCAAGTGTTTCCCCTTATATAGGCTGGGTGTTGTGTATAACAAATAGAAATACTTATCCCTTATATGGAAATGGTCCCATCTGCTTGCTCCTCGGAGAGAGACATTTTCTCAGACCTATACCATAGCCCTAAAAGGGAAACTGGTGAAACTCCAGATCCTTAAGCACAGCATAGAGTTTAAAATCATATGTATATAGATGTGAGGCCCAGACACCTCAAAGGCTTTAGATTATTCATGTGAGAGAGAATTGATAACAGCGCATAATGTCTGCTACTTGTTGAGGTATAACAGAATATAAACTTATTTGAAAAAAAAAACTTCATCATAGCAGAAACAAACCAACCCATGCTAAACTTATGGTAGTAAAACACTCATCACAGCACTGAAGCCTATACTGTAAATCAATATATTCATTAATTTTTGTATTGTATATTGATGTACATTTAGTATAGAATACCCATACCCATATAATATTGTTGTTAGGACTTAAGGCATCAGGACTGACTTAAACATGACTTGTAGTTTGATGTTGTAGAACCTGATTGTAGCTCCTGTTTGTAATTCCAGGCTACCGGCACACTGCACATGTGCTGCTGACATATGGCAAAGCACCCTTCTTAAACTTAAGTGAACAGATGGACTGGCCTAATTACCTGATACCCGATCCAGCTAACCTTGTAGTAACAGAACTGATATCTGATATTGGATCGCTGCATCCCCAGTCTAATTTGCCTTCCAGACTGTCCGTATCACAGCCTCGTCATGTCAGTGGTGATTAAGATTTGGGTGGAACTGAACGCCACAGCAGAACAAACCATCCACACAGCCAGTGAATTAAAAAGTAGAAATGAAATGATCTAATTACACCCTCCCTGCTGATTCAGTGCTTCACGTCTATATAAGGACCTGTGTATTGTTTTGTTTATACTGCATTATGTGCACTATGTGTATGATGCATGTATACTTAATAGGGAGACTCTTTTGCCTCCTGCATATGTAAACTGCACCTTGGTTTTAGTATACACATTCTCTCTCTCGCTGGAAAAGCCGACAAAACCATCTCCAAAGAGTCTGGACTCCACCATCCACAGTCAGACAGATTGGGTACAAAAGGAGGAAATTCAAGACCACCATTACACCCCAGCCCCCTACCCCCGTTTTCAATGGGCAACCAACAACGGTTAATTCAAGAGCAAGGCGTGTACTAGTCTGCTAGGCCATAAAGGAACCCAGGGTAACTTCTAAGCAACTAAAAGCCTCTCTCACAGTGGCTAATGCTAATGTTCACCTTGATCAGAATGCTGAACAACTATGGTGCACACGGCAGGCCTGCAAGGAGAACCTCACCGCTCTCCCAAAAGAATCTTCAATACTGAACCTTTTCACAATGTTCTAATTTTCTGAGATACTGAATTTGAGGTTTTCATTAGTTGTCAGTTATAATCATTAAAATGAAAAAAGAAACACTTGAAATATATCAATCTTTGTGTAATGAATTAATATAATATAGAAGTTTCACTTTTTGAAATGAATTACTGAAATAAATCAACTTTTTCATGATATTCTAATTTTATGACCAGCACCTGTACATTCACTGAAGTGCTCAACCTCATAACATCATATCAAGAAGGCCGCACAGCTACAACGTCTATCGTAAATGACGAGCTGTAGTAGCAGTCATGCGAACTATAGCTTCTTTAGGTTGGAGTTAATGATGCCAAAGCTATGGGGGCTGAGAAGTACAAAACAAATGAACGTCTCAGAAAACCAAGTTACAAAAGTAAAATCTAATTTACAAGACGAGAAACACTTTTACCGAAACTAAACCGTTTTACAAACTGCACATTGCAGTGGTAGAGTGGGTGGGGTTTGGGATGGTGACCAAAGCGTGCCTGCTGGCTCAACGCGTGCCACCAAATAGACAAGACATGCTTTAACGTTGACACTGCTTCCAACCAAACAGCCATTCAGTGTGGGCTGTGAGTGAAACGATGCCTTGCGTAGTAATAACCTACCAACAAGGACATGTTGAAACTCTAGCTGGTCCTGACCTCCTTGGGCCCTCCTACCTGACCTACCGTGACTCATATAAACCATTGACACCTTCCACACAGTCATACCTGACATTCCAGGGCTCCCACTACAGTCGTCCCTCCTTTCTCGCTCTGTGAATAAGTATCTGTATCGAACAAAATGATGTATAAACAAACACTGTCAATTCCTCTACTGCCCACTTGGGCAGGTCACCTGATCAGTTATAGACCATACATCCTTCATTTGATCAGCTCCTCATTCAGACTGCCTCCCCAGATTCCCCAGAAAGGTGATCAGGAAGGCAGGTTCTGTTCTGGGCATTGGACCCAGAGGAGGTAGCAGGGGAGAGGAGGATGTTGGCCAAGCTGGCATCCATAATGGAGAGCACCTCTCACCCACTACGCTGGCCAGCTCCTTCAGTGACAGGCTCCTCCACCTGTGGTGTGTTAAGGATAAGGAGATACTGGAGCTACTGCTGATAGGCTCTACAACCAACACCTCCTCAAGCAGAACACCAGACACTCACTATTACATCCACAGTATACAGACCCATATGGACTCATCACTTGTATATCACCTGTACTTTACCTGCTGCTGCACCTCATCACCTGTACATCACCTGTATATAACCTTAATACTTCTTGTACTGACTGCCAAGTACTATACTTCTCATACTCTGTCTATATCCTCAATATTTAGGTGACCATATCATCATGTTTAGCTGGTATAATAGAACAGTAATGGTCATTTATATAGTTTAGTTTTTTTGCCTAACAACAGAAATAAAAATAGGAAATAAAACAACAGAAATAAAAATATGTATAATAAAGATAAATATAATAAAGAAATACAAATATTTACTTGTATATTCTGTGTGATTATGCAAATTTCCCTGTGTGGGATAATAAAAATGCCATCATATCTTATTTCATTTAATACTAATCATCATTTTAAACCAGTAATAATTCAGTACTCAGTGGTAATCCATCGCTTTCCAGTTTGGAATGGTCCAGAGGTGTAACTAAACCATGTCTGTATGGTTGTTGTTGATCGTAGGTTTAGAATGATGTGAGTCTGTGAGCAGCAGGATATGAATATATACAAAATAAAAATAAAAGTGATTGATTTATTGGTCTACTGCAGTCTCGGCTCATCTACACCGAGACTCATAGTATCAGGTTTCGAAGTGTAAATACTTGAAATGTGTTTCAGTTTGGATTTGATTAGTTGATGGATTTTGATGATGTTGATTTTTCTGAACCAGCAAAAGAGTTCAACAGCGTAAAATTTGAAATTCTCACGTATATATATATATATATATATATATATATATATATATATATATTCTCATATATCTACCTCAGATGCTAATGTTATTGTGTACATACTGCCTACTTGCACTTCTCCTACAGTTCAAACATTCATTTGTTGCTGCTCTTATACATTCATATACATTATGTATATAGAATGCTTATATTATGTGTATATATTTATTACTACGGCTCTTTATGTAAATAATACTGTACTTGCACTTCTGGTTAGATGCTCAATGCATTTCTTTGGCTCTGTACCTGTACTATGCACAATGACAATAGAGTTGAATCTAATCTAATCTAATCTAATCTAATCTAATCTAATCTGGTCCTAAATAAGGGCCAGTATTATTATGTTTATACAGGATAATGTACACCATGTGTATGATACATGTATGAGGTCTATAACTGGTGGTTATTGCATGGTCCTGTCATTCACAGTCACACTGTATACGGTATTAATTATATACATACATATCTATGTCTTTCATCTCTAGTCTTCTTTTGTCCTTCTTTACTTGGCCCTGGATATTTATACCGTAGTTGTGGATGCGTGTGGTTCTGGAACCAGTAAGAACTTTATTACAAAGTGTAGCTGCTGTTCTCTGTGCATATGAATCTATGTGTATCTCTTTTTAATCAATAAACAAACGTTCTACTTGTTCACTGTAACACTTCTCTATAAGGACCAGTATTATCATGTTTATACAGTGTTATGTACACTATGCATGTGATACAGGTATAGTTCATAAGGGGACTTGAGTCTATAGCTGGCTGTTATTGCCCAGTCCTGTCTTTTACACTAATGCTGCATACTGTACATTTGTTTTACTTCTATCCCTGTCAGTCTTATATAGCATTTATGTTGTACATTTTCTTCATTTATATTAATCCATATACATGCATATCTATTTCTTACATCTGTAGTTCAAGTTTTAGGTTTATTTGTCATCTCTAGTCTTCTTTATGTACTTTAGAATTTAGGACACGGTGTACGTACTGCAGTTGTTAGGGACTGAAGAACTTCATTGCACAGTGTAACTGCTTGTGTCTTTAATCTTCAATTAGTTCTGAATTTTCTGTACTCCGAATCAGCAGACAAATGTTCTGACATGTTCGTTGGGCCTGCATAGCTCATGTCTCAGATGGCTGAACATGACTGCTCTTGTACAAAGCAGCCCAGCCACAAACCTCAGGTTGTTTTTTTTTTAAAGGTAGGTTTAATTAGTCAATAAGCACCTTTATTCCATCACCTTACTGCACACATAACGGTTCAGCATGGACATGAATTTACACCAGTGTTCAGTGTACAGCTGCAAATTAACTAGGGACTACAGAGCACTGAGGAACGACCTGAGACAAAAGCTTGGCCTTCCAAACTTGAAATCAAGGCTGGCTGTGTGTAGCCTGCAGGGTCTTTGACCTATAACATTACACATCAAGGTTCAGTGCTTCAAATTCCCCATCCAAAGTTTGCCCTCAAATGACCTTCTAACTTGAAATCCTCCTGCGGAACACCTTCAGGAAACTGTTCCTCACTTCGCTCGTGTATAAGCCATAAACTACGGGGTTCAGGAGTGGAGACACTATGAAAATGAGCATGCCCATGATTTTATGCAGGTCTGATGAGACGTTTGTGAACCTGTATGAGAGGATTTTGAAGGTCCCGACCACTTCAAAGGTGAGGAAAATAACCAGCTGTGCCACACAGGTGTTCACGGCTTTGCTCTTGGTTTCCGAGCGGCTTGTGGCCATGCAGGTAATCAGAATCTTTATGTAGGAGAAGGTCTGAACAGACACACTTAAAGCCTGCATGACAGCCAAGCACAACAGCCCCAGTATGTTGTTGATCATGGTGTTAGCACAAGTAAGTGTCAGCAGAGAGGGGTTATCACAAAACACATTTGGAATGCTGGATCGGCATCTGGGGAGCTTGTCCTGAAGCGAGAAGAGTGAAGCAATCATGATGAAGTCCAGGCCCCAAACCAAGGCGATGATGGCCCCCACAACCCTGGGTGTCATTAGGGTGTTGTAGTGTAGCGGGAGACAGATGGCCACGTAGCGATCAAAGGCCATAGCGGCCAGGATGAAGAGAACCCCGCCTCCGTACATGTGGAGCAGGAAGCCCTGCAGGATGCACAGGGGGTAATGGATTTTGTTGGTCTCTGTTATGATGTCTGAGAGAACCTTGGGAAGCATGGCCGTGACTCCAATGAGGTCGTTCAGAGGAAGGTTTAACAGGATGAAGTACATGGGCTTGTGAAGGCTCTGCTGCACGATGATAAGAAGGAACAGCGTGAGGTTACAGAAGAGGCAGAAAAGGTAGATGAGAAGTCCAAAGAAAAAGATGGGATACTTTGCTCCAGGAGCGATAAAGAACGGATCCAGACTAAGCTCCAGGTTGACAGTGAAGGACATGTTGTCCATTGGAACTCATATGCACTCGGACCTGCAAGAAAAAGCACACCATTAGCAACCCAGCACACAAGCTGAGCATGCTGTGATCATTACCTCACTGTGCAATACTGAACACATTCAAACACACTTCCTTACCTCTCTGTAAACACGGCAGCACAGGACGCCTGCTACCAACCTGCCCCCCGCCATGCTTTTATAGCATCCCCATTTGCCTCTTTATAATGTCCCCAGTGATGACAGTGGAGTGAAACCTACAGAGCATCGCACACACACAAGACAGATTACTGTATGTCCAGCTCTAGGAACTGTGCATGGCCCACTACTGTGTCCAGGACACTACAGGTGAATAGGCTCACAAATTTAACTACCTAGAGTTCACCATGAAATGTCCCCGGCTGATAACTCGCATTAAGACAATGTCATTTTGGAATGACAAGTTTTCTGAAATTTTATGTTTAAGTATGCAAATGAGGCAATGTTTACTTCAATATGAGCAAATTTCAAATTCGAACCATGCGTAAAGTCGTGTGTAAAATTCTTGTTTCATTTACATAACATATTTACAGTGGGCCGAGAAGTGCAAAAGAAGTGTAAAAGTGTTTCGGTACTGGTAAAAGTGTTTCACGTCTTGTAATCTTTCGCTTAGTGTTTTTGTTTTCGGAAATATTAATTGTTCTGCATTTCTCGACTGCCGTACATATTAGTATCAGAGAATTTATGAAGCTGAAATATTAAATCCCACTTTTCATCATGTTATAAATCAGAGCCATAAAAAGCCCATTTTCATGTTTTTAGGCATTTAATGTTCTAGAACTCGGGCTAGGAGTGATATATGATCAACCCCCTCAGTAAAGACCTTCAGAATATAGATTTACTATATTCTGAAACTACTGCAAATAGGATCAATGGATTTGTTCTTCCTGAATGGCACGGCCATATTCCAAGATGACAATGCCAGGATTCATTGGGCTCAGATTGTGAAAGAGCAGTTCAGGGAGCATGAGATCATTTCCACACATGGATTGGCCACCACAGAGTGGACCCCATTGAGAATCTTTGGGATGTGCTAGAGAAGACCTACAGAGTGATCCAAATCTCCCATCATCAGTACGAGAGCTTGGGAAAAAATGAATGCAGCTCTGGATAGAATTAAACGTTGTGACGCTGCAGAAGCTTGTGATGACACAGTGAATGCATGCCGTGATGAAAGCTAAAGGCGGCCCAACCAAATAATAGAGCGTGGGATGGTTTTTGGCCAGGCTGTATACATATCAGACAAAGATCAGATAAAGTAAATTCAAAATTCAGTTTTTGAATGATGATTTATTCATGTGTTAAGTACAAAAGCTATACAAACTAACTTGGTCTTATGTGAAAAAGTAATTGCCCTCTAAACCTAATAACTGGTTTTGCCACTCTTAGCAATAACTGGCGATGAGTCTTTCATGTCTCTGTGGCGAATTTTGGCCCACTCTTCTTGGCAGAATTGTTTAATTCAGCCACATGGATGGTTTCCAAGCATGAACGGCCTGTTTAAGGTCATGCCGCAGCACCTCAATCGGATTTAAGTCAGGACTTTGACTAGGCTACTCTGAAACCTTCATTTTGTGGTTTTGAGCCATTGAGAGGTGGACTTGCTGGTGTGCTTTGGATCATTGTCCTGCTGCAGAACCCAAGTGTGCTTGAGCTTATGGTCACAAACTGATGGCCGGAGATTCAGAAATCATGATTCCATCAATTACAGTCGCCCAGAGCTTAAGCAACAAAGCAGCCTCACACTACCACCACAATTGAATGATTGTTTTAGAATGATGTGAGTCTGTGAGCAGCAGGATATGAATATATACAAAATAAAAATAAAAGTGATTGATTTATTGGTCTACTGCAGTCTCGGCTCATCTACACCGAGACTCATAGTATCAGGTTTCGAAGTGTAAATACTTGAAATGTGTTTCAGTTTGGATTTGATTAGTTGATGGATTTTGATGATGTTGATTTTTCTGAACCAGCAAAAGAGTTCAACAGCGTAAAATTTGAAATTCTCACGTATATATATATATATATATATATATTCTCATATATCTACCTCAGATGCTAATGTTATTGTGTACATACTGCCTACTTGCACTTCTCCTACAGTTCAAACATTCATTTGTTGCTGCTCTTATACATTCATATACATTATGTATATAGAATGCTTATATTATGTGTATATATTTATTACTACGGCTCTTTATGTAAATAATACTGTACTTGCACTTCTGGTTAGATGCTCAATGCATTTCTTTGGCTCTGTACCTGTACTATGCACAATGACAATAGAGTTGAATCTAATCTAATCTAATCTAATCTAATCTAATCTAATCTGGTCCTAAATAAGGGCCAGTATTATTATGTTTATACAGGATAATGTACACCATGTGTATGATACATGTATGAGGTCTATAACTGGTGGTTATTGCATGGTCCTGTCATTCACAGTCACACTGTATACGGTATTAATTATATACATACATATCTATGTCTTTCATCTCTAGTCTTCTTTTGTCCTTCTTTACTTGGCCCTGGATATTTATACCGTAGTTGTGGATGCGTGTGGTTCTGGAACCAGTAAGAACTTTATTACAAAGTGTAGCTGCTGTTCTCTGTGCATATGAATCTATGTGTATCTCTTTTTAATCAATAAACAAACGTTCTACTTGTTCACTGTAACACTTCTCTATAAGGACCAGTATTATCATGTTTATACAGTGTTATGTACACTATGCATGTGATACAGGTATAGTTCATAAGGGGACTTGAGTCTATAGCTGGCTGTTATTGCCCAGTCCTGTCTTTTACACTAATGCTGCATACTGTACATTTGTTTTACTTCTATCCCTGTCAGTCTTATATAGCATTTATGTTGTACATTTTCTTCATTTATATTAATCCATATACATGCATATCTATTTCTTACATCTGTAGTTCAAGTTTTAGGTTTATTTGTCATCTCTAGTCTTCTTTATGTACTTTAGAATTTAGGACACGGTGTACGTACTGCAGTTGTTAGGGACTGAAGAACTTCATTGCACAGTGTAACTGCTTGTGTCTTTAATCTTCAATTAGTTCTGAATTTTCTGTACTCCGAATCAGCAGACAAATGTTCTGACATGTTCGTTGGGCCTGCATAGCTCATGTCTCAGATGGCTGAACATGACTGCTCTTGTACAAAGCAGCCCAGCCACAGACCTCAGGTTGTTTTTTTTTTTAAAGGTAGGTTTAATTAGTCAATAAGCACCTTTATTCCATCACCTTACTGCACACATAACGGTTCAGCATGGACATGAATTTACACCAGTGTTCAGTGTACAGCTGCAAATTAACTAGGGACTACAGAGCACTGAGGAACGACCTGAGACAAAAGCTTGGCCTTCCAAACTTGAAATCAAGGCTGGCTGTGTGTAGCCTGCAGGGTCTTTGACCTATAACATTACACATCAAGGTTCAGTGCTTCAAATTCCCCATCCAAAGTTTGCCCTCAAATGACCTTCTAACTTGAAATCCTCCTGCGGAACACCTTCAGGAAACTGTTCCTCACTTCGCTCGTGTGTATAAGCCATAAACTACGGGGTTCAGGAGTGGAGACACTATGAAAATGAGCATGCCCATGATTTTATGCAGGTCTGATGAGA